>PVKM010019970.1:0-23745 GCA_004027735.1 Carollia perspicillata | reverse complement strand
CAGCTCCTAGAGGCCACTACTCTCCACAGACAGTTCACAACATAGATGTCTGTTTTTTCTTCCAGACCAGCAGAATAATCCCCACTAATGACTCGTGTTCTTTTAGAGGGCTCACCTCATTGAGTCAGGCCCACCCAGGATAATCTCTCTTGTGATGAACTCTAAGTCAACTGATTCAGGACTTAATTACACCTGCAAAACCTCTTTGTCTTTGGGTGTAACCTAGTCGAAAGTGTGACAATTCCATCATATTCACAGATCCTTCCCATACTCAAGGAGAGGTGATTATATAGGGTGTACTTGCCAGGGGCAGGGATCTTGGAGGCCATCTGACAATTTTGCTACTGTGGTAATTAAATTATCCAGGCTCTTTGCTTCTTCCTGCAAAGTTTTCGTAGCTATTTATTCTTGTTATCATCCATGGTGTAGTGAGGAAACAAGCCCATCAATTTTCTCAAACTGTGGTTTTGGTAGAAATCGTAAAGGGACTTTCCAGCACCCTTCAATTTTCTTCACGTATTTCAACTTTTCTTCCTACCCGCCTTTGGCCCTGCACCATCTGCAGGACTAGGAGCCAGGGAGAAAAATCCTGAACACCCAACCACAGGAGACACTGGACTAGAAAACTACATAAAGCAAAAAAACATGCCTCCCCTCTCCAGAACAGGGGTTCAATGAGTGAGGGAGAATCACAGATGGATGCTGAGTCCAGGAGGAACCGTAACTGGAAGGAAGGGAAGAAGTTTGTAGGACATAAATCAGGCACTGAGAATCCGTTCCCCACATCGACCCTCTTCCTGTGAACTGCAGACTCTTCCAGGCGTCCAGTCCCTTCTCTCTGCTTGCTCACCCTTTCAAAGATTCCAGTATTTGCCGTCGATTCTACTGGGACATTGTGTTCAAAACTTTTAGGTTGTTGGGGAAGGGGGAAATTTTCTCCCTACCCTTCCTCGTTCTTTTTGCAGGTCTAACAAATAAATTGACCCCGGACTGATTAACAAGAGAAAAATTAATTCATCCATACAAAGTTCTCACAAAAATAAGACCTAAATAAATGACTGAAGCAGGCAGTTTGTATACTTTTTAGACAAAGAAGCCACAAATTCTGGAAGAACTGCCGCTAGGACTTTCTGACACTTCTTTGTCTTGTCAGTTCTTCACAAATTTACAGCTTCTAGCTTGTGAACAGCACCCTTCCTTAGTTTCTATAAATTTTTTTTCTTTTATATTTTTGGAGCATTTCAATAGCAATTGTAAGGCGGCTGATGTGAGTTCAGCATGTCGACTCAAATTATACTCTTAGACCAGTAATCAAGCATTCAGAACCGGAAAGCTCCGATCCAAATAAAAGCAGGTTGAGCTCAGAGAGCGAGAAAGCCCTAGGAGCTGATTGCAACGTCAACCAGAGGCATCCCGGGAGCGGAAAAGTACAGACCGGGGTTGGAGCAGGTAGAAATACCGCGAAAATTCTCAGGAAACTAAGATTGTTCCTGTCTTTTAATATTTCAAATTCTTCTGTTATGTTAAAGCTTTCTTGTTGACATTAAGATGTACTGATTTTCTAGGCTTTTTTATTCTTTACATTTTAGTTCATGTGGTGGTTCTTTGTAAGAAAGAGGGAAGGAAGGAAGAGAGGAAGAAAATAAGAGAGAAACATCTTGATGATTTCTTATTGAAGTTTTGATCAAAATTTATTATGATATTAGGATGTGAAGGAGAATTTTTTTGTCTGAAAAAGTTCTTTGGTGCCTAAGGACCAAAGCTGGGGGAAAAGGGTATAAGTCTCTCACATTACAAACTGAGCACCCACCGAATACCTTCTTCAGGGCTCGCTAAGAGGTAGCAAAACGCTTCCTACTACATCACCAGCACTTCTGCTCCAGCCCCCCAACCCATGTGGTAAAGGGCACCTACCAGGCAGGAAAAGGCAGGCAGTGCAGTCACAGCTGATCGGGTGGCCACGGCAGCTGAGGGAGCCGAACGCACTTGAGCCAGAGCTGTGTATCTCCCATGAGGGACCCCCAGGAATCCACAGATGTCCCCGGGAGAGCTAATGCCTAAGACATCGGCCCCACAGAGAGTCTCACTGGGTCACCTGTGTGACTGCAGAGAAGCAGCAAAAGGAATGGAACCAGCAAAGAACTGTTAACTCATCTCATCCTCTCTCCCAGCCTCCAAAATGAGAAGTTGGGTTTTGCAGAGGAGGAAGGGGGTAACCTAGAACCACAGCAGCTTCGTACCACACTCCAGAGTGAAAGAGTCACCCCGAGACACCCCTGAGTCACAAGTCTAACCATCACTGGGACAGTGGAAAATCTATAACTGGTTATGAGGTTACAGTATGGAACTGGGCTGGACTTTCAATGACTGTAGGTGCCTCCCCAAAATGCCATTGAAAGACGGTCGTTCAGAAAGGGCGGAGGATTTGACGCTGCCGGGTTCGCAGCAGCAACTAGAGAAAGCAATGTGTTTCTAGCTTGCCTCTCACCATGGTCAGACTCCTCAATAAACAGGTTACAAAACTGTAGAAACCAGGTTATGAAACTGCTGTCTTCATGAAAAGTCGAACGCAACTAATGTTCGCTTGAATCTTCACATCTGTTTCCATAGAGACGTCACTTCTGCCTACGTATGTTCTAACTCTCCAGGTCTGTGGTTCTCAAGTACTGTATTAAACAATGTGTTTCTCTCAGAACGAGTTCCTGTACACCTTCCTTTAAAAACAGCTGGTGGGGAGGTAGACAGCTCCAGCTCCCACGTCACCTTCTTAAGGTGACTGTGCTGTGAAGCAGCAGTCCCCAGTGTTTTTGGCACCAAGGACCAGTTCATGGACGACAACCCCCACCACGGACCAGGGTGGTGGTTTATCGCACTGTTTGTACTGACTGATAGAGGAACGAGTGAGACATTTAAAGTGCTTAGAACAGTGCCTGGCACATAAGAACACAATATCAGCTTTATTATATTAACCAATACCATCATCATCATCATCGTGGTTATCAAAATCTGCAGGCAGATCTCAAAGCATATTTGAGACTCTCAGCCTCCACTCATCTCTGAGATTTCAAAAGCAGCTTGGGGCTGAGTCCACGCACGGCCACAGTGGCAGCAAAAGCGAGGAGGCCCGTTTCTGATCATGAGTCCCTAGGCTGTTGAGTAGGACTGCTGCCCTTTGGCCTTGCCCCCAGCACAGCCCACATGCAGATGGGCCCCAGACAGATGTTTACAAGACCGAGGAGGGAGAGGGAATAAACCTCTCGGACATGCCAACCTGTGAGACTGTATCGTGGTTCTAATATGGAATCAAATCTGAATTAATTTACCCAGGGCGGTGTTCTGGTTAGCTGTGAATTCGTCGTGGGCAGGCAGGCACCCGGTCCACATTTGTGGAATGAATGAACCAGTTCCTTCCTCAAAGTGCCGGTGCTATAGGATGGGGTAAGTTACAGCGAGGGGAGACAAGGCCCCAGCCGCACCGACTTAGAGAGACAAAGCTCTGGTCCAAGCCCCGTGATTTTGAGGGGTGTGCTTCCTGTTTCCCCACAGCTCTCGTGTAGTTTGTCTTAAGTGCTTCTGAGTTGGAATGTGACCCAGATGACAGAGTGTGACCTAGAAGACGACGTGACCCTCTTAGTTAGAAAATCCTAGTTCTATGTTTCGTCCATGGGGCTCTGTTTGGAGGGGGTAGAGGAGATGCTGGTTTCTATTTACCCAGTTCTTGGAAGAAGACTCTCAGCATCATTGTTTATCCCAGCTATTTCCCACGACGAGTTACCACGCCAAACCCTTCAACTGTACTAAGTAGGCTCACTGCTCAGAATGCCATCAGCAGATCCAGTGTATGTGTGTATGGTTTTGACTCCCATGTACTTTGAGGGTGTGTGTTTCTCATCTGTGTTAGGCTTTATTTTATGAGCCTCATCCTTATAGAGCCCACGGGCAAATACGTATCCCTAAACGCAATGCACGTCCATGCACTATTCAAATGGGATCTTGCTTTCTGTTTACTTAGCACCAATGCATGCAAAATTCAAGCAAAAGTTATGCAGAGGGAGAAGGTGAGACAGGGGAAGGGGACGGCAGAGAAAAAAAGAGCTAGATGTGAGGCATTCATGTTAAGCTGTGATGTAAATAATGTTCAGCAACATGGCCATCAAACAATCCTTGGCCTGGAAGCACCCACTTTATAATCCCATGACTAAGCCTTTTATACGTTTCCAATTTCCATGACTCTCAGCACATGTTTTTAGGAGGGATTAGAAATGCACTGAGCCTCCTCCGAGCAGGCTCGGTGAACGCGGCTGTGAGCCGGCCGTGTGTGCAGGGTGATTCTGACATGCCACCCTGGGCCACGGCCGTGAAAGTGATGCTCTTCCCAAGGCTCTCCAGTCCCAGCTCAGGGCACTGGGAGGGAGCCAGCCAGAAGCCCACCTTAGCATTTGTTCCCGATTTAAGAACAGGTGGCTCCTGGTGGGAAACTTCGGAGACATGTGCCTGTGAGGAGTACCTGCTTCTCTTCTTCAGGTTTTCCTTTTCATTTTCTCGTTTGTTACAGCAAGGGGCTCTGATGACAACAGAATATTTTACTCTGCGGGAAATCTGTTCCTTCTGCTTCTGTTTCTGCCCCCACCGGATGTTCTTATCTGCTCCTCGCGAGGGCACAGGCAATTATAGAGCAATACATCTTCACCCACATAATTTCAGGCAAATATTGGAAAAGGCGTGCAGATGGCACTGGAGAAAAACCTTCTGTTGCTGCTATCTCTTTAGTTTAAAGGAAGAGATAACAATTTCTTTTTTAGTAAACCCCCTAATGGTTCATTCATTTGTTCAGTGAGCCAACAAATGTTTATTCAGTGCCTACTTGATGCTGGTGTGTGTGGGCCACACATTTATACTCAGCACCAAGACACCCATCCTCCCCCGTGGGAGGTTTCTCATGGCCCATTGCAACCCACACAGCACCCACCTGGCCTCTCATTGGCACCCCCTCATTTTCACCCTTCCTTTCATCTGTCCCCCCTTCTCTCATTTTTCCCAAGTGGAACAGTTGACTCATTCTGTTGCTACTTGATTCAAGTCATACCCTTTGGGTCTGACCTTCTACTCCACTCATTCACTCATTCAACCATGACTTATTGAAAGCCCACCACCAAAAAAGTAATAAAATATTAATTTACCTTTATATAGTATTTATTTTATTCTCTCTCTATATATGTGATCTATATAAAATACATGTATTATACATATATGTGTATATATATAGCATCTCATTTAATCTTTGCAACCATCCTATAAGGAAGATATTGCTACATTCTTCATTTTCAAATGAGAATATTGAAACAGTAAAGTAATTTGCTCAAAGTCACATAACTGTTCTAACAGGCATGTTTTTTCTCTAAAAGTAACAGAAAACCCAACTGCCAATGATTGAAACAAATAGACATTTATTTCTCTCACGTAACAGTAAGCTGGGGGGTCATTGGTTCCTAGCATTGGTTCCAGGGCTCGGCAGTGTCAGGGTAGCATCTCCGAGAACTGCCTCACCTTCTCCCTTTCACCTTCTCCCACATGAGTGCACAGTGACTGGCCTGTACCCTCAGGGATCGTGTCCACATTTATGTTAAGAGAAAGGGATAAAGGGTAGTGTCTTCTTGCTTTTGTCCCTGTCAAGCCTTTCCAGAATCCCTTGCCACTTTTTCCTCACTTCTCATTGGCCAGGTCTATGTCATGTGGTCACCCCTAGCAGCAAGAGAGTCTGGGAAAGTGAAATTCAAGTGTTTTTTTTTCAAGCCTGTGTGGAAGTCAGGAGGCAAAAGAGGTCTTGATGTTTGTTAGGTCAGCCAGCTGGCAGTCTATGTGTCATGGAGAAAAAGTGGTTAAAGCAGCCTGAGAACCCAGGGTCTGAGCTACAGCGTTCAGGCTTTACCCTCAGACTCCCCTCCACAGCTGGTGCTGGTTCCTCCATGGTGAGCAAAGGAGACACAGTTCTGTCTTCCCAGAGCCATAAAACAAAGAAGCACACAAACAAATTTATAACTGCACATACCTGTAAGTGGTAAGAGACAGAGTAACAGGCTTTTCAAAATATTAAGAGCAGCTAACAATCTTCTCGTTGACCATGAGAAGTCTAGCAGCCTATCTTCAGGGCAGGGGGGAAGCTCTTTTCAATAAAAGCCCTTCACCTTGACTTGTCTGAAGTTTTAGGCTTACCTTTCTCTCCACTGCATTCTGTTTCTTCTTGTTGTTACTATTTATGTTCATCATCTTTTTTTGCTTTTCCAATTTTTTTTTTCATTTTGTGCTCTCCTCAAGGCCCCTCATCCTTCTTTTCTCTTCTACTCATGCATTTCTTAGCATTTTACTGGATACTCCAACAAGAAGAGGAATTGGGTTTTATTCCTATGTACTCAAATTGCTCCTATCTTAGCTTCTGAAGAGTTAGGAAGGATCAGCATGCATGTAAAACTCACAGTTTGAAATTTCAATCTTAGGAGGCTGTCCACCTGTAGGAAGA
Source organism: Carollia perspicillata (assembly GCA_004027735.1). Classification (NCBI taxonomy): domain Eukaryota; kingdom Metazoa; phylum Chordata; class Mammalia; order Chiroptera; family Phyllostomidae; genus Carollia; species Carollia perspicillata. Next base: position 17,228 of record PVKM010019970.1, on the reverse strand, counting down.
AGAGATCGAACGGGAATCGTTCATAGACCAGGAGGGCAGTGGTTCCAGCCGCTGCAGATTTATGCTGATGGCACCCACCCCAGCGTGCAGCCCTGGGAGAGGCCAGCCCGCCCACATGCCCTTCACACATGGTGCCTGGCTGAAAGGCACTAACCTCATAGCCCAAAGCCTACCAACTGCTTATCAGTTAAACTACCCGCTCACAGGTTAGCACAGCATCGACCTTCCTGTCTCCTTAGATCCTAGTGTTTTTTTTTCTTCTGATGCCAGTAAGTCATGATATTTAATTAACCTTTGACTCAGCATCGGACTGTACTAAAATTTGGCATTTTATAACCTTTTGCATGTCACCAAAGTGTCTGTTCCCAGAATGTTTGTTATTTCTCTGACCGTCATCCCAAATTCTAAAATAATACACAAAACATCTGTCACCACCCCCAAGATGCAGAGAACCAGCTGGCTCAGCCATGGGATCCAGAAATGGCCAGGGCACACACAGCAGCCCCTTTGCTCCAGAGACAAAACTGATTAGAAACCGCAGTTTGTGTAACCACAGCCTCGTATAAAGGGCAGCCGCTGGTGCGACCCCTTGACTGCGCTGCAGTGTTCTCTATGCTTGCTCTCCTCTGCCACAGGTGCAGATGAATCTCTGCCTTTGGCCTTGCTTGTTGACTTTCATGGAAAATCAACATGAAGCTTCATCCATCTCTGCCTATCTCAGCAGTCAGTGTTTAAGTGTGCTTTTGTTTTTTGTCTTTTATTGTTGTTCAAATGCAGTTGTCTCCATCCCACCCCCCCTTTCGAATGCAGCGGTGCGCTGGTTGGTGAGTGTTCGGTAGGCAGGGACTTCTCCTCAGAGAATATTCAGGGACAGCTTCTTCTGCTGGAGAATAACAATAACTATGTCTCTTATAAAGGCACAAAGAGATCATAACCACCGGTTCCACTTGAGGGCTTACTCACAGCATTTACAATTTAGCAGCAATAAAGCATAAGGATTGTGCAGTAAATGAAAAATCCACTAGGTGGTTCTGGTGTTCTTCAAACCAGAAGCCTGCAGTACTGAAACTCCCACTCCAACCCTTTTTATTCCAAAGGCAGAGAAAGATACAAAAATGAAATGTTTTGTTGTTGTTATTCGGTATTGTCTCTAGATTAGATGTGAGTGGATTAGTCTTTGTGACGGTTGTTTAGAGATTGAGCTTCTCCAGAGTGGAGGGATTTTTTTTTTCTGCCCCTTTTACACGGACATGTGGAGGCTACCTTTTAACCTTTTAACTTTATTTTTATGGTTAATAAAACCTGTTACCATATGTACCTATGTTCTCATGGCATATATGTCCCATTTTCCACCACCCCTTTGGCGCTCTCTCTCCTATAAGGACTCGTGTTTCTGAAGGATGGAAGGTATGGTCCTATGTGCAGCTTTCCTTCAACTCAAAGCAAGATCATTCTTCCTGGCTGGTGTGGCTCAGTGGATTGAGCGCAGGCCTATGAACCAAAGGGTCACTGGTTCGGTTTTCAGTCAGGGCACATGCCTGGGTTGCAGGCCAGGTCCCTGGTTTGATGCATGCAAGAGGCAACCACACAGTGATGCTTTTCTCCCTCTTTTTTTCCTTCCCTTCCCCTCTGTAAAAATAAATAAGTAAAATCTTTTTTTAAAAAGCAAGATGATTCCCATTTTTAACATCCTTGGTGATTGTTTTCATTATTATTTTCAATAACTTTATATAAGCATGACCCAGGTTTACAAGTTCCTCTTAGAATCCTTATTAGAAGATCTTCTTTCATGTTTTGGAATATAATAATAAATAGATATGACTTTAAAATATGCTCACGTCATCCTGTCCCCCCGTTCCTCTCAATCTTCATCCTCCGTCAGAGTTCCCTTTCATCCCCCAGTTCCAGCGTCTTTCTGGTGCACAGCTACAATGCTCATGAAGTGTCAGATGTTTCCCCGCAAAGCAGCCTGGGTAAATTCCCACGGTGCCAGACTCTGGGCCGAATTCCCAGAAGGACAGATGACAGCTGTTCCTTTCCCATCACACTGGAGAGTGGCACAAGGACAGGTTGCACACAGAACACCAGACAAATATACATTTGCCCTTGAGCAGGTTCCAAACCAGAAGACAGGCCGAGACTCTGTGCATGAACATTATCAGAGGTAGTTAAAGTAACTGATCTTTTTCATTTTAAAAGGAAAAAAGATGTGACCCAATCTAAAATGAATGCAGACTCCAAAGAACTTTGAAATGTACCTTTTTAATAAAAGAAATTAGGAAGATGTCAGTAATAATTATATCAAGACCTCAGAATGCATTTTAAATATTAAAAGATTAGACAAGAGCGGAGTTGTCTGAGATGGCAGGAATAACAAACACTAGCATGTTCTAAGTATCTGCTGGTTACTTACTATGCTACTTAAATGTTTTCAAATTCTAACATAGGAAGATTGTAGTCCTTAATATCTGATTTTATTTCCAATGGCAAGTAATAATAATTTTGTTTCAGTAATCCAAACAATGCAGAAATATGTAGAATACAAGATGAAAGACTCTCCTTGCCATTTTCTTAGTCCATCCTACCTGCCCAATGCCAGTCTCCAGAGAAAGAGGTACCGGTTATTAAAAAATAGTTTGGAATATAGCCTTCTAATAATTTACAATAGCTATTAGCATATAATGTCATATGGTACATTTTTGGCGCAGTAGTTATATTTTGGAGTATATTTTTAGCATATTCGTTGGTATTTTTCTTTTTAAAAAAATAATGGAAATATAGTATATAAATTGTTCTAGTCCTTGCATTTACACACTTAATTTTTTTACAAGGGGGCATGCCATTTGTGCATTAATTTCCTCCAGTTTACATTCTTTAAAAAATTTTTTTGACTTAAAAATGTCGTACAAACTTCCAGTCAAAATGGAGGCATAGGTAAACATAACTCACCTCCTCACACAACCACAGCAAAAATTACAACTAGACAACATAACAAATATCCCCCAGAATTGTCAGACAGTCAAGCTGTATGGAACTCCAACAACTAAGGAATTAAGCCACATTCATCCAGACAGGTGTGGGGAGCAGAAACATGGAGATACGAAGAGAGACACAGAGCTGCAGAGATGTGGAGAGGAGGAGTCACAAACAGGTGGTCCCACACCAAAGTGCGGTGGACAAAAATTGGGAGGTCTACCTCAGGAGTGAGGGATCCCGCCTCACACCAGATCATGCAGCCCACTGTTCCAGTGCCAAGAAAATAAATCCCCATAACTTCTGGCTGTAAAAACCAGTGGGGGTTGGGGCAGTGGAAGAAACTGTGGGATTCTCAGGAGTCTTCTCTTAAAGGGCCCAAAATGGACTTAGGACTTCTGAAGACTCACTCCCTCAGGACTTCAGCACTGAGGCAGCAGCTGGAAGGGCACCAGCAGCATATGGGGAGAAACTGAAGTATCTGGCATCAGGGCAAGTGCCAGGGAATAGCTTCTTCCTGGACAAAACTATAGAGGCCAGGCAGCAGCAATATCCCTTTTCTAAGCCCTCACCCACACAGCCACAGAGCAGTGACAAGGTATTGGAGACTCCATCAAGATGGTTCACACAGGTTGCCCTGCCCTGGCAATTACTTAAGGCTCCATCCCATTCAACTTAACAGTGTACTTTTCTACAATAGGCCATGCTACCAAGACAGGGGGTCAAAGCCCCTCTAGCTAATACATAGAAACAAACAAAGGGAAGCTGCCAAAATGAGGAGACAAAGAAATATGGCCCAAATGAAAGAACAGAACAAAACTCCAGACAAAGAACTAAAAAAAAAAATGGAGATAAGCAATCTATCAGATGCAGAGCTCAAAACACTGATTATTAGGATATATAAGGAACTCATTGGGTACTTCAACAGCGCAAAAAAGACCCAGGCAGAAATGAAATTTACGCTAAGTGAAAAAAAGAAAAATTTACAGAGAACCAACAGTGGAGTGCATGAAAACAAGAATCAAATCCGTGATTTGTAACATAAGGAAGAAAAAAAACTTTCAATCATAACAGCAAGAAGAAAAAAGAATCCTAAAAAACAAGGGTAGGCTAAGGAGCCTCTGGGACAACTTCAAATGTACCAACATTCGAATATATGGGTGTTGGCAGAAGAGAAGGAATAAGAAATTGAAAACTTATTTGAAAAAATAATGAAAGAAAACTTCCCTCATTTGGTGAAGGAAATAGACATATAATTCCAGGAAACACAGAGAGTTCCAAACAAGATGACCCCAAAGAGGACCACACCAAGACACATCATAATTAAAATGCCAAAAGTCAGCCCTGGCTGGTGTAGCTCAGTGGATTGAGCGCGGGTCTGCAAAGCAAAGGATCGCGGTTCGATTCCCAGTCAGGGCACATGCCTGGGTTGCAGGCCAGTTCCCAGCAGGGGACACACAAGAGGCAACCATACATTGATATTTCTCTCCCTAATCCTTCCCCTCTAAAGATAAATAAATAAAATCTTTAAAAAAATAAATAAAATGCCAAAAGTTAAAGATAAAGAGAATCTTAAAAGCAGCAAGAGAAAAGCAGAGAGTTAACTACAAAGGAGTTCCCATAAGACTCTTAGCTGATTTCTCAAAAGAATCTTTGCAGGCTGCAAGGGGCTGGCAAGAAGTATTCAAAGTGATGAAACCCAAGGACCTACAATCTAGATTACTCCAACCAGCAGAACTGTCATTTAGAATTGAAAAGCAGATGAAGTACTTCCAAGACAATGTAGAGCTAAAGGAGTTCATCATCACCAAGCTTTTATTACATGAAATGTTAAAGGGACTTATTTAAGAAAAGAAGAAGATCAAAGCCATGAACATTAAAGTGACAATAAATTAATAATTATCAACAACTGAATCTGAAAATCAAACTAAACAAACAAGAAGAACAGGAACAGAATCATATAAACAGAGAACAATTGGAGAGGTGTCAGTTGGAAGGGGGCAGGGGGAGAATGTGGGAAAAGGTGTAGGGATTAAAAAGTACAAATTGATAAGTACAGAATTGACAGGGGAATGTTAAGAACAGTATAGGAAGTAGAGTAGCCAAAGAACTTACATGCATGACCCATGGACATGAACTAAGGGGGGGATTGCCAAAGGGAATGCAGAGTACCAGGTGGAGAGTGGCAAAGATGGAAAAATTGAGACAACTGTAATAGCATAATTAATAAAATATATTAAATAAATAAATAATGTCATACATAATTAATGTATACAACCCGATGAGTTTGAACAGTCTACACCCATGAAACTATCACCACAATCTATGCTGTAAACCTCCAAAAGTTCCTTCCTATCCTCTTATTTACTGTTATTATTCTCATCATCATTAATGATAAGAACACATCACAGAAAATCTACCCTGTTACCAAATTTTAAGTATAAAATACAGTATTGTTCATTATAGGCACTAAGCTGTACAGTAGATCTCTAGGACTTATTCATCTGGTATAACTGAAACTTTGTCCCATTTTACTAAACCTCCTTGTTTCCCTCTCCCCCAATTCCTTAGCAACCACCATTCCGCTCTGCTTCTATGAATTTGACTACTTTCGACTCAACTTATAAGTGACATTATGTATATTCGTTCTATGTCTGGCTTATTTCATCAGCAAAATGTCCTACAGGTTTATCCACATTGTTGCAAGTGGCAGGGTTTTCTTTTTTAAGGCTGAATAATATGCCATTATATGTATATAACACATTTTCTTTATCCATTTCATCCATGAATGGACATTTCGATTGCTTCTATGTCTTAGCTATTGTGGGTATCACTTCAGTGAACATGGGAGTGCAGATATCCCTTTGAAATACTAATTCTAATTCCTTTGGATATATACCGAGGAGTAGGATTGCTAGATCATATAATAATTCTATTTTTAATTTTTTGAGGAACTTCATACTGCTTTGTGGCTGCACCAACTTACATTCTCACCAACACCATGCAAAGGCTCCCGTTTCTCCTTCTCATCAGCAATATTTGTTATCTGTTGGGACTTTTTATATATAAAGTCATCTTGATTGATGTCAGGTGACATTTCATGATTTAATTTGCATTTCCCTAGTGATTAGTGATATTGATCCACTTTTCATGTATTTGTTGGCCATTTTATGTCTTCTTTGCAGAAGTTATTATTTACTTCCTTTGCCCAGTTTTTAATCGGGTTATTTGATTGTTTGTTATTGACTTGTAGGAGTTTCTTATATATTCCACGTTCTCTTCCACTGATCCATCTGCCTGTTTTTATGCCTGTACCATACTGTTTTGATTACTGTAACGTGTATTGTTTTAAAAATAGGAATTATGGTTCCTTCAGCTTTGTTCTTCTTGCTCTAAATTGCTCTGGCTATTTATAGTCTTTGTGGTTCCATATGAATTTTAGGATTGTTTTTTCTATTTCTGTAAAAAATGCCATGGGGATTTGATGGGAATTTCAATGAATCTGTACATTGCTTTGTATACTATGGCCATTTTAACAATATGAATTCTTCTGATCTATGAACACAGGATGTATTTCCATTTATTTTTATTTGATTTAATTTCTTTGATCAGTGTCTTAGTTTTCAGTTTACCCTTAGTTTTCATACCCTTGGTTATATTTATTCCTAAGTATTCTATTCATTTTAAACTCTTGTGTAGGGGTCGTTTTCTTAATTTCCTTTTTGGATAATTTGGTGTTGGTGTATAGAAATACAACTGATTTTTGTATGTTATTTTGTATCCGGCAATTTTGCCAAATTTGTTTGTTAATTCTAATGGTTTGGAGTTATGTCTGTAAGTGCATGTGTGTGTAGTCTTTAGGGTGTGCAGGCTCTGGGGTTTCCTAGGTGGTGCAGGCCAAGATCAGCCTCCACCCGTGTTCTGTCTGGGGCCCCTTGGTGTGAGCTATAAAGTGATCTGCAGATGGCTGCTGCTAGTGCCAGGCCTGTGGCCACTCAGTGAGAGGGATGGGAGCTCGGCTTAGCTGTTGCTTGTTCAAGCAGATTTAGGAAGGTCTGAAGCCTGTACCTAGCCCAGCCCTTCATATGGAAAAGCTACTGTTACCAGAGAGGGATGGTTGCTTGGTGGCCTGTAAGTTGGATGGGGCAGACCCTTAGGTAATCATCGGGGGGTGCTTATCATGTGAGCCAGGTTGATGGAGATTCAGATATGGTGCTGCTGCTCTGTGGCTTGGTGTTGAGGAGGGCTCAGCAAAGGTACCGTGGCCTCTGTCTGAAGTTCTGTCTGGGAGGAAGCTGTCCCCCAGCTCTGGTCCTGATGCCAGACACTTCAGTTCCTCCCCGTATGCCACTGGTGCCCTTCAAGCTGCTGCCCCAGTGCTGGAGCCCAGAGGAAGTGAGTCTGGGTAAGTCTGTGTGCAATGCAAGGTCTTTTAAGAGGAGAGGCCTGAGAATCCTACAGTTTCTTCCACGACCTAACCCCCACTGGTTTTTACAACCAGAAGTTATGGGGACTTACCTGCCTGGCTCTGGAACCCTGGGCTGGGTGGTCTGGTGTGGGGCGGGACCCCTCATTCCTGAGATACCCACCACATGTGGGATTGGGACCGGCTGGTTCCACATCTCCATCCCTCCTGCCTGTCTGGATCAGTGTGGTTTCTTTGGTTCCTCAGTTGTTGGACTTCCATACCACTCAATATTCTGGTGGTTTTAAGTGATGTTTTTTCTATATTATACTTGTAATTTTTCTGTGGTTATGTGAAGAGGTGAGCTGCATTTACCTCTACCTCCATCTTGACTGGAAGTCTGGATTAAATTTTTAAGAACAACACCAACTATTTGCTGTCTATGAAAAAAATCTACTTAAAATATAAAGACATAAATAGGTTAAAACAAATTGATCTATAGTTTTCCTGGTATGGGAATTTAAGTTCTTTATATATACTTGATTTCTCTGCCATATACCATAATGTGTCCTAATTTGATAAGCTCGTCAATTATAACTGTATTTGAATACTATTGATCTATATCAATCTCAGTTATCAGTCACCAAGTTCTTTCTATAGATACCAATAATGTTTATTGAGTATATGTGTGTGAAGTATAGACTGCTATTTCTCATTAGAATTTTAGAGTGAAACAAACACTTTATCCCTATACTTAGATTCTCTAATCTCTTCTGACCTACAATATCCATCAAGAATGGTATCCTACTTTCCTCAAAGCATGAGATATTTTTGTTCTTTTATGATGGCCAATATTTGGTATCAGATCTGACTATTTCACTAACTATAGGCCAGCCTCTTTTTAAATTTGATTTTTCAATGTGATATCAGAGTTTGGTGATCACATCTTACAGAGTTTTCATTATAATATGTGGCATTTAAGCACATGAAAGTGAAGCTTGAATTTTCATGTTTATATATGAATGGATAAATGCTTTCAGTTTTTCAAACTAAATTTAAACTTTCTGGAATCTTTGCCTTTAGAATGTGCTAATCATATACCACAAAACAGCGATGACTTCTATAAAAAATAACTCAGCCAAGGATATGTTCCATCTTTGCAGTGAAATGCAAATTTCTCAAAAGATGGAACAAGATTTTCTTAATAAAATAATTTTAAGCTTTACATTTAGACACAGAAAGCATACTGAAAATATTCTCTGAGCTGCTGAATTTTCAAGTGTTAGAACTGATAGTTTTTATTCGCTTTTAAACCTTTGCCTCTCAGAATTTTACTGTACGACAGTGAATGCATACTATAAATAGCAATGATGCTGTCTCATTTGCTTACATTATTTCCATTGTATTATCACCTGCTAAAGATGTTTTTACATGCTGACATTTTCATTGATCGATTGAGAAATGTCATGGCATACCCGACATGAAAAGATAATACCTTAGTAGGTCTAATAGCTAATTACTTTAAGGCAAAACAAAAAAATGAATTTAAATGCCTTTAAATCCCAAACTACAAGTGAACAACTTTTCCAATTGAGAACCTTTATCAGTTCAGATTCTGCTATTGTTTATCAGAATGAATGTAATTTGGCGTAAGCCTCACCATGGTTCCATTTTGATAAAAATGTGTTCCTGAGCAGTGTGCTCTTTCGTACTAGTGAAATTTTGTGGCACTTCCATAAACCACATTCTCCAGTCTTTGTCAGTAACGTGTCTGCTGGGCTCAGGTTGTCTGGTTTTGTTTTTGTTTTTATTGTGAGTCTTTGTTACAGTGGCCTCTCCTCTCCCAATGCCTACAGTTTGGTGGGTTTATCCCATCAGTATCTTTGTAATTGCGAAAGAGGAGGAGCACCTACCATGCTCGATTTTAGTCTATCTTGTACATGTTCCACTTTGACTCAAAACTCCCTGCCCACACATGATCCCTAATGTAAATATTTCTCACTGAACAGGTTAGCCTAGGCATGATTTCTTTGTTGTGTTTTCTGAACCAAGTGAAAAAAATCAAGGAAATTCAAGTAACTACTTTTCCAGGGACCTCTAGAAGCGTCTAGACTGGACTCAGTGTGCCCACTCTTAGTCCCTGTGCCTCTGGGGAGTGCTTATCTGCATGCATTTCTGCGCTGCCCCAACCCCCACCCTCACCCCGACCTGTACTCTCAGTCTGCTGCTTTAGGAATAGGGGCTTCAGCTTGAATTAACAGCAACCAACACGGTAGTATGTTTAACGTGTTTTTAACATGAAATGAATATCAGGTACATGGAGCATGTCAAATGTATTTCCTTCACTTTCCTACAACTTCAATCATTTTTCACTTCAGGTACATAGAAGTTGGCTGATCTATATTGTTTTTAAGGTATCTACCCTTCATTTAGTTGTACAAAGAAGCGGTTATCAACAACATCCTTTGGAAGTGGGGTAGATTGGTCAGCTTGACCCAGAGTGCATAGGGTTTGGTGGACAAATGAACTCTCCCTACATTTCATTCTACACACCTCGTTCTACAGGCACGAGGTGACCTGGCCCTTCTCCGCACTCCCCGCTCTCGCTGTCCCAACCACACGGGCCTTCTTGCTATTCTGCAAATCTCACCCAGCTTTCTAACCCCAGGTTTGGGTTTGGGTTTGCCTTTGCCTCAGTCTGGAATAATATTCCTTCTCCAGACTGTCATATGGCTGATTCTTCCACTTCGTTCAGATCTCTACTCAAACACCACCTCCTCAGAGAAGCACCCCCTCAACCACAACAAAACAAAATTGCACTCCCCTTGACTTTCTGCCCCTTCATAGCACTTTCTACTCTATCCCGTATTTGTATCTTTGCTGATCATCTGTCTCCCCTACTAGAGAATAAGCTCCATGAATATAGAAGCTTTATTTCATGGACCATTATACTACTGCCTGGCACATAGCAGTCACTCAAAACATTTGGAGAATGGAGGACAGGAAAGAAAGCAAGAAGAGAGGTGGCGGGGGGGCATGTTGGGAATGATGGCCCAGGTTCAGAGTGGAAGGTTATCTTCAGTTCCTGGCACAGCTCTGCCAGGGCGAATGCTGGTTTGCACTGCTTGGTTACCCCATCTGGAATCAGCCTGTGAGGCCTCACCAACCTCCAGCCCTATGAATCCTTAGGTACCGGGCCCCTGAGGAATTTACTCTGTGGGTTGTGTGCCATCCCCTCACCACCTCTACAGAGAAACTCCCTGATCCTCTTACAGAGAAGTTTGCCTTTTTATACTGTTTATACTTGTTTCTCCTTTAATTCAACCACTCCAGAGCTACTACACTAGTCTTGGGCCTTCGGAGACAATATGAGGATAATACTAGCTAACACATTAAGTGTTTACCATGGGGCAAGCACTAATCTAAGCACTTTTCAAGTACTGACTTCATCAACGCTCTGAAGTACTATTATCTTCATATTACAGTTGAGTAAACTGAGATCCAGAGAGGCTGCATAATGTTCCCCAATCATTCAGCCACAGTTCGAACACAGTGTCATTCTAAAGCCCACATTCTTAACGATGACTCATAGTGATGTAACCAACACCACTGAGCTGGGATTTACAAAACACAGATGCTTGTCTATATAACCTTCGATGATTTTCTTTACTTTTCTGCGTCAGGAACTAAGAGCTAAGGTATACTCTTCTCACTGTAAAATCAGAAGATGGGACTACACGCTCGAGAAAGGCTCTCCAATTCTGACCTTCTGTAATTACCCGCCCCGAGAAAGATGCAGGTGGAAATACCTTAGAAGATCATCTTTGTGTGCATTCTACACTGCTCACATCACCTTCTGTGGCTCCTATCATCTGATGTGGCAACATCACGGAATGAAAAGAGCACGAAATGGGTTCAAATCCTAGCTTTGTCATGTCTCAACTGTGCGACTTCGGGTAACTTACGTGGCCCCACTGAATGTTTTGTTTATTTGTTTGCTTTTTGTTTTTGTCTAAAAATCTAATATTACTCAACTTACAGGATCTCCCCAAGGATTTAAAGAGATAAAGTATGCAAACGTGACTAGTAAATTTTAGGTACCCAATAAAAGTTAATTTCCCTCTCATTTTTGCTCTTATACAAGTCTTGGGTGTTTTACACAGATGCCCATGTTTCCAGACCAAAAAAAAAAAAAAGTAGATGCCAAGAAATGTTGAGGTCTCCTTCAAACATTTGTGACTATACAATTGCTTTATAAAATAAAATAAGAGAATCTAAGTTCCTCCATAATTTTGAAACAGTAATGAACACACACATTTTTCACCTGCTCTCTGAAAATGCTTAAAATGCCCTACATTAGAATCACCAGAGATCACAAAAAGCATCTAGGCTGCATTTTGGAGCAGATGATATTCAGAGGCACCCATATCAAACTAATACCAGCCTTCCTGTTACATAGCACTGAAGTCTAGGCTTCCATCTCTAATGATGTCTTTAGTATTTGTTTTGGTCTCCTTCAGGCTGCCAGAATGCCATTAAAAAAAATACCATCCTGTTACACAAATGCACAACATAGTAAACAGCAATGGAAAAATGGACTCCGAAGCCCTGGATGTGCATCTCAGCTTCACCACTCACTAGCTGTGTGCAGCATTTGGATGATGTTCTCAACTTGCTAACTTCTCTGAGCCTGTTTCCTTATTGATAAATGAAGGTCATGACACAGCCAACCATACCACGTCGTTATGAGGCTTAAATGAAACAGTGTGTGGGCCTGACACAGAGTAGCCACAGGGTGTGAGCTGCTCAAGTCTGACTCAGCCACACTGATGGGACCATCATTCCCCCGCCCAACTGAATGAAAACACAGCTCAAAACCGTAAAAAGTTTTTTAAGTCGAAAACAATGAATAAGATTATTATTTCAATGTAAGTACACCTAATTTATCTAACTTGTCACTTGTCAGTGGAATGTAGGAAACAGTTCATATCTGAATCATCTCCCTTTGTTTCTCCCTACCATGAAATTACCCAAAGGAGCCAGGCAAGCCTCCTCTCTGTTGAGCCATGAAGCCATTCCTCTTCTGCAGATGAACAGTAGCTGGATCTCCTTTGTTCCATGGTGACCTGTTCTTTTACCTTTGGTTCAGGCCAAGGACAAACATAACTAACATTGGACCCTGGTACCTGCCGAATCCTAGCAGAATGGGAGTTCCATATATCTAGGGGCAAATGATACGTGTATATAAATCCTGTCTGTAAAGACTAGAAGATTCCCACAGCCCAGCCCTTCACTTTATTGTTAGGTGATGCCATTATCCACCCCCTGTCAAAACTATAGCATAAGCTTGCCCCAGATTTACTGAAATCTCCTTACTTACACCGGTCAGAATGGCCATCATAAACAAAGCAACAAACAACAAGTGTTGGAGAAGTTGTGGAGAAAAGGGGACCCTAGTACACTGTTGGTGGGATTGCAGACTGGTACAACCACTATGGAAAACAGTATGGAATTTTCTACAAAAATTAAAAATGGAACTGCCTTTTGACCTGGCAATTCCACTACTAGGATTATACCCTAAGAACCCTGAAACACCATTCCAAAAGAACCTATGCGCCCCAATGTTCATAGCAGCACAATTTACAATACCCAGGTGATGGAAGCAACCTAGGTGTCCATCAGTAAATGAATGGATCAAAAAACTATGGTATATTTACACAATGGTATTCTATGCAGCAGAAAGAAAGAAGGAGCTCCTACCCTTTGCAACAGCATGGATGGAACTGGAAAGCATTATGCTGAGTGAAATAAGCCAGGTGGTAAAAGACAAACACCATATGATCTCACCTTTAACAGGAACCTAAACAACAAAACAAACAAGCAAGCAAAATATAACCAAAGACATTGAAATAGAAAACAGGCTGACAGTAACCAGAGGGGAGAGGGCAGGGAATTTCAGGGGAAAAGGGGAAAAGTGTACAGAAACAAGTATAAAGGACACATGGACAAAAACTAAGGGGGGTGGAAATAGGAGGGAGGTGGGGAACACTGCGGGGGTGGGCTGGGATGGGAGTAAAAGACAGAAAACTGTACTTGAACAACAACTAAAATAAATTAAAAGAAAAATACTTTCTAATTATCCAAACTTACAATGTTTTACCCAACTCCTTTCGCTAATTTTGGAGTTAGTTTTATAGTCCAGTGACAAATATATTTTTAATTTGAAAACTTCTTAAATCAGACAAAGGGGATCTTTTAGAGATGCTTTTTCATCTTGTTGTTTGTCTTTTTGTTGTTGTCGCTTTAACAAATACTTACTGTTTGCCTACTCCACACCAGGCACTGCCACACTGACTACCTCATTAAATTAACTACAGCAACACAATAGTTGTTGAGAATATGAGCTTGAGAGACAGAAATGTTCGTATTTGAGTTCAGGTTCCACTGCTGAGTCTAGAGATTTGCCATATTATCCCCATTACATGATAAGGAAATTGAAGCTACAAGAGATTTGAAAACTCAGTCGAGGTCACCCAGCCAGCAAGGGGTAGAGTTGAAATTTCAGCCCAAATCTGCCTGACCAAAGCTTCCGTTTGTCAGGGCTTCTTAATTACTCTCACTATGGGAAGATTCTTGTCACACACTATGGTTCTGAAATTTGAGGTCAGAGAGGTCACATGGTCCTGTGAGAATGTTAAGAAATCTGTGGGTTTTACTTCCAGAAACTACATATAATTTCAAGAGTTAACAGATTCTTTGAAATTCAGCCTCTGGAGACCCATAAAAGTTAGATTAAGAATGTTGCTGCTAAGCTGTGGCAATTGTCATAGTGTGTCCAGACATAGTGTCTTCTCAATGATGGTTAACCTTTCAGGAAGTGGTAACAAATTATGACCCCACACATAGAAGGCAATCCATTTGTAGTCATTCTATGTATACTTGCTGGGCATCTCCTCTTTGCCAGGCACTTTTACAGTTACTGAGCACATAGCAAAATGAAACAAATGAAAATAGTTGCTCTCCCAGGAGCTTACGTCCTCACTGGTGTGTTTTTTATGTGCTCACCCCCCACCCACAAATGGAGTTCACAAGTTTTTTACCCCTTATGTTAAAATCTGGATATATGTTTGTCCTACCATAGTTATAGACTCAGTTTTGATCCACATGAATCACATAAAAAACCAGTAAAGTTAACTTGAAGGAATTTACCTCAACACAATAAAGGCCATGTGTGAAAAGCCTACAGCTAACATCATACTCAAAAGTGAGAAAATAAGGGCTTTTTCTCTAAGATCTGGAACAAGGCAAGGATGCCCATTCTTGCCACATCTTTTCAACATAGTACTGGAAATACAAGCCATGGCAATTAGACAAGAAAAATAAATAAAAGGCATCCAAATCAAAAGTAAAACTATCTCTGCAGATGATATGATCTTATATGTAGAAAATCCTAAGAATCTACACACAGCAAAAAACATTTGAACTAATAAATGAATTCAACAAAGTGGCAGGATATAAAATCAACATATAAAAATCAATTGCATTTCTATACTAACAATAAATTGTTCAAAAAGTTAAATTAAGAAAATAACTTCATTAATGATAGCATCAAAAACAATGAAATTCTTAGGAATAGACTTAACCAAGGAGGCAAAAGACTTGTAGACTGAAAACTGTAAACCACTTATCGAAGAAATTAAAGCTATTTATTTATACAAATAAATGGAAACACATTGTATGTTCATGTACATGTTGAAGTAATGTACATCCCTATCTAAATTCCAATGGCTTTTTTTTACAGAAATAGAAAAACAATCCCAAAATTTATATAGAACTACAAAAGTCCTTGAATAGTCAAAGCAATTTTGAGGAAGAATGAAACTGAAGGTTTCACACTTCCTAATTTTAAAATATAATACAAAGCTACATGAATCAAAAAAGTATGGTACATGCATAGAAAAAGACATAGCATTTGATGGAACAGAGTAGAGAGCCCAGAAATAAACCCACACAAATGCTGTCAACTGATCTTTGGCAAGGATGCCAAGAATGCATGATGGGAAAAATAGTCTCTTTAATAAATGGTTGTGAAAAACTGGATAGCCACATGTAAAAAAATATAAATTTGGACTTTTATATTATACCATACACAAAAATCAACTTGTAGTTTAAAAACTTAAATGTAAGACCTGAAAACATAAAAGTCTGAGGAGAAAAAACACAAGTGAGAAGTTTCATGACATTTGTCCTGACAATGGTTTCTCATATATGACCCTGAAACACAGACAACAAAAACAAGAAAATCAATGAGTGGGGTTATTTCAAACTAAAAATCTTTTGCGTAGCAAAGGAGAAAAATCAACAAAATGAAAAGGAAACATACAAAATGGAAGAAAATATTTGCAAACCATGCATCTTATAAAGGTTAATATCCAAATACATAAGGAACTCCTTCAACCTAAGACAGGAAAAAATTCCCAAATAACTCAATTAAAAAATCTCAGATTACCCAATCACAAAATGAATAGACACATCTCTGGAGAAGACATACAGATGGCCACCAGGCACTGATAAGGTGCTCAACACTACTGATCACCAGGGACGTGCAAAGGAAAACCACAATGAGACATCACCTCATACCCATCATAATGGCTATCATATATATTTTAAAAGACCAGTGTTGGTGAGGATGTAGAGAAATTGAAACCCTTGTACACTATTTTTGGGAATGCAAGGTGCAGCTGCTATGAAAAATAGCATGAGTTTCCTCAAAAAATTAAGAATAAAATTATCATATGACCCAGCAATCCCACTTCTGAGTGTTTATCCAGAAGAAATGAAATCAGGATCTCCAGAAGTTGCTGGCACCCGCATGACCCTAGCAGCACAATTTCTCATAGCCAGCATGTGAAAAAAACCTATATGTCTATCGACACATGAGCTCAGAAAGAAAATGCAGTGTATACACACAATGGAATGTTATTTAGCCTTAAAAAGAAGGAAATCCTGCCATTTGTGACAACACGGATGACCTAGGAGGACATTATACAAGCAGAATAAGCCAGACACAGAGGGAAAAATACTCCATGGTACCACTCATGACAATATTTAAACTCACAGAGGCAAAGAACAGTGGTTGCTAGGGGTTGGGGGGAGGGGAAAACAGGGAACTATTGGTCAAAGGGTACAGAGTTTTATTTACACAAGATCTATGCAGCATCGTGCCTATAGTTAACAATACTAAACTTAAGAATTTGCTAAGAGGGTAGATCTTATGTTAAATATTTTTATTACAAAAATAATAATAAAGAAGGTAGGAGGACACTTTTGGAGGTGATGGGTACATTAATGCCATCAATGGTGACAGTTTCACAGATGTCTACCTATCTCCAGACTCATCAAATTATTATGCATTAAAGCTGCACATATACAGCTTCCCCCCTCCAATAACACTGCAGTACAGTGGTTTAATAGAAAAAAGTTAAGTTGACACACATTTGAAGAAGTAGAAGCTATTAGTTCAATATTTTGCTTAAGATTGTTCCAAAAATACACTGATGTCATTCCTATTTTCATTCATCGAGACAGTCATTGAATAGATACTGAGTGCCTGCTATGTGCCAAGTACTCTGCCAGCGCCAACCAGCCTGGTACTGGCAAGTCTGAAGGCCCTTTCTATGCTACAGTTGTTTGTATGAAAACGAGAAAGATAGGAAACCTAGAAGAGTTCCAGAGAATAGCATTAAGTGAGGGAAGAGGTATCATGGAGGAAAATAAGAACCAGAGTATAAAAATGCAACAAACAACATTTAAATAAAATCTAGTGAAAAAGAAAGAAATGATGAACCTT
>PVKM010019969.1:0-23711 GCA_004027735.1 Carollia perspicillata | reverse complement strand
GATCCTTACTAGACAAGAAATAAGGACATTTCTTAAAGAGGATATGCTACTAATTGTCTTTTTGAATCTCACTCACTTTCCATTATAATTAACAGTAGTTTCTTTTAATTATCTCTACTCTTCTTTGAGCAGTCTCAGGGATATTTAAAGTTAATTACCTGGAACTCACATCTTTATAATTTTAACCTTTTTATGCTTCACTTGTTTACAGTGGCATTTATTTTAAACAGTCACCAAGTGACTGCATATGGTAGACAATGGATTTATTAAAGGACGGAGAAAAAAAGAACGTAGGACATTAAGCTTTCTATGTTGTTTTGAGACTTTCCTAGAAATTATTAGATCATCAAAACTGGTTTTGACGAAACTGTGAGACATATGTTATTAAAATGATATTGATGCAAGATCACTGCTGTCTCTAAGCCATCATATCACCTGTTACACATTTATGTTATGGTGAAAATATATCCAAAGATCACATTCCACTACATTCTAATTATGATAAAATACTGCAGATTATAGTCAGCTAATTCAAAATAATAAAATCAAGGCCGTTGGCAAGGTCACAGGATTTACTAAAACCCTGTACTTGATTTCCTTCTAAATATCTTTTCATTTTAGGAATAAATTAAGATGCCTATCATGTGGATGCTATATTTTTGTTAGAAATCAATTAGCAATATTTCATTTCATTGATGCTCAGTGGAATAAAAGACACTTTCTAAGCTATGCCTCTAACCACAGCTGGGCATCTCTATCTTAAAAGATAGTTTCAAGTCTTTGATCCACACAGTTTCCCTGCTTGTCTTTACCAATCCCTGATTTCTGACATGTGATCTCAACTCTTAACCCTTGATTTTCAGTCTTCTTCTTTGCTGCCAAATATGGGAATAAGTGGTCAAATATAATACCTTTATTCATTCCAGTTGTACAGCTTTAAACCTTGTGGCTTTGCTTCGAAATTTTACTTTTAATGTCCATATATTATCTTCATATTGGTGCATTCTTTTTGCTTTCTCATATTCTTTTTAATTCCCTTTGTATTTGTATCTTATAATGCTGTCTAATGTATTGATCATTCCCTTATCCCCGACCAGGAACTGTTATTGTCTGCTTTTGTTGATGATTCTGCCGAAGGGGGGTCTTGAATATCAGCACTTTAATGTAATTGCTCTGTTTCTCAATTTTTACCTGACTATAGATATAACAAATATAAAAGTAATCATGGCAGGTATAGTAAAATAACTGTCTATATACACACAATATTTGCCTAAATAAATAGTAATACAAACCCTCCAATTTCTGTGAAAATTAAAAAAAAAATAAAAAATGCCTTTGCTTAAAACAAAAGTGGATGACTTTCTAACTTTAATATACCTGGTATATAAAACAAATTATATATATATATAATTATAGCATATTTATTTATATGTACATATATGTATATATCTATATATAGATACAGATATATCTATCTTTATACATATATCTATAGATATGTAGATATAGATCTATAGATTATATATGTATACAGATAGAGAGAAGGAGAGAGTTGGATGTCACATGCTAATTTTTATTTTGCTGATATGTCAAGTTTTGCAGAACTTGAAGTTAATTATATGAAGAAACACAACCTTGTCTTCAATTAGGTAGAGAAGTTTTCAGTCTATTTGAATGGGTCGTTTCCCATGTGGGAAATGGAGGCTAAATTTCTTATATTGGCAACAAGTTTATAATCTTTTTAATGAAATTAGCTGTAATATCAAGTTTTCTATTTTCCACACTGTGGGGAGAAAATTTCCAGAAAGAGTACCACCTAGAATCATGACTAAAACTGCACAAATGAAAAATAGAAAATGTTTATGAATAAGTCCATGATTCTATTTGCTTCCAAAACTTAATTTGTGTTCATAATTTTTTGGCAAAAATTTAATTAAATGAAAACATAAGCATTGATTGCATTAATATCTTTTCTTGAAAATCTTGAAGGTAAAATTATTTTTGGAATATTCTCTAGGAATGAACTTCATATGGTCAATAAGAATATAAGTCACACTTAAATGTATTCAAAATGAACAATAAAA
Organism: Carollia perspicillata; assembly: GCA_004027735.1. Taxonomy (NCBI): domain Eukaryota; kingdom Metazoa; phylum Chordata; class Mammalia; order Chiroptera; family Phyllostomidae; genus Carollia; species Carollia perspicillata. Next base: position 21,627 of record PVKM010019969.1, on the reverse strand, counting down.
GCAGAATCTGCCTCTAGGAGAAATTGACCTTTTGTTTCACAATTTATTTTATAATATTCCTCAGTGTAATATTTTAAAATCATAGTTAGCTATAACAGGTACCAGGATAACTGTGTAACAGCAAGGATAGTTTTAGTATTACTATCTATAAAAGAGATTAATAAATCTGGAAGAAAGGCATTCTATAACTAAACAGTAACTCTTGCCCATGCCAACACAATATAACTGTTATATAATTGCAGGTAACTATCAAGCCTTTAATTTAAAGTAATATTGCATGTATTAAGGACATAATACATAATAAGGACACTTAGTAACTCATCAAAATAATCTTTTATCAGTTTTTTTTTTTTAAGGTGTTAAAATCAGAGAGTCTTAAATAACAGTTTAATTTCTGGAGGCAACCATAACATTTAAATTTCTGGGCAGGCCCAGTGTTATTCACATTTCCTACTGAAAACCTTTAAGTCCAGATTTCAATATAACTCTTGTATCTGCTCTTATAATCAGTGGTATAAATTATCTAAGTAGTCATTTAGGACTAGACCAGTGGTTCTCAGTTTGGTCTCAGCACCATCTAGAAACCTACACATCACAGATTTCACTTCAATTATTCTGAATTCAGAAACTTTAGGATGAAAGCCCAACAATCACTGTTTTACTAAGCTCTCTTAGTGATTTAAATGCATGCTACACTTTGAAAATCACTGGAAAATTACAGTGATGAGAATTCTGGTGGAAATATTTTTATTATACTTGAAGTGAATTACGGATTTTTTTTACATCCTGCTAAAAATGTTAGAAGCTTGAATGACTACCTGAGGTAAATGCATATGCCTATATTGTAGATGAAAGCATTGATTGAATTTAGAAATTTTATCAAATTGTATTTAGATAAAGTTCATAATTTTTGTGGGTAACCAATGGTCACTGTCTTTTGTGGTAGAATGTAAAAAATAATGAGATTATGAAAAAGTTATGATAAATAAGATGAAAGATGAATGAGAAGATAAATCCACTGTATAAAGTTAGAAGCAGGAGGCTTCACTAAGAGAAAAATGTAGCAAAGGACAGAAATTATGATCTTTACCATTTGAGCCTGTGCGAGTGGGTCCAACATATTGGAATGATTCAGATAACCAAGAGAGGTCGATGAAGTAGAAAGCAGCACAATATTTATGCAGAATTTTGGAAGGCTGCAACATCAGTACTTCACTGTGTGATGCTATTTCAGCAAGGTTGGGCTCTTTGCAACATCATCATTTTGTTTGAGGAGAAATAGGAGAAGGAGTATTTCTTTTTCCTACTTCACCTTCAGCTTCTCAACTTCTCACTTTTATCGATATATCCTCATTTTATAATCCTTAGGGAATAATAAACCTAACTCCTAGTCCCCCTCATGGGTAATTTAACCATACTTACTATATAAATCAGACAGTCACCTGTTAGGTACTGGCAGTTTTATATAAATGAGCTTAATGTACATAAGAGGAGGCTTAGAAGTCAAGTCTCACTAGAGCACTGAGATTTTAAGATTATTATCTGAGAAATATACAAGTGACACACCTTACTTGGTGCTTCACACCAGGAGAAATGAGGGAATGCAAAACTCTGGTTGTAATAAAGAATTTAAAATGATCTTCAATTAAATGGATGGGAATAAACCAGAGAACACCAATAATTCACAACTTCTAAGAATAGTTACAGGTATGTGTCTGTTTGTGTAAGGTTGTTAAATCTCTTTCTTTTTTAATCAGAGAAAAAAATAAAAACATTCTTTGAAAGAAGCTATCCCTTATTTTAATTGTGCTTATAAGTAGAAGATCATAGGTCTTCAAGTTTTTAAAAAGCTGGTATTTTTACACAAGTCATTTTTCTTATTACTAGGTATTTTGTAGTGCATCTTAAGGTTCTTCTCCAGTGTGTTGTAAACATGTTAACAAAGTGTTAATAACATGTAAACATGTTAACAAAGAAGGATTGACAAAAATTGCTTGAGTGGGTAATTAATTACCCTATTCCACAGCTCACTTTTGATACCCAGGTCATTCAGTTTTCCTAAAGGTCTAAAGTAAATTGAAGATTGAATTTTTCACAAGAAAAGTAATACAGTGATCTTTCAGATGTGGTTCGCACCCCTCTCTCTGGGTCGGCTGGCTTTTCTATTCTCAGAAAGCTGTCCATTGGTCAAGTGGGCCATGATTGGAAGCTGATGCACAGTTATACCACTCTTAGCATTATTGGCACATCTTTCTTATTTCAACTTAAAAATTCATCAAACAAAACAATATTCAAGAATAGGGTCTCCAAAGGGTCCAGTTTCCTGGATCATGGGGTAACACAAGCCTCTTCACCATCTCTACATTTTAGTCTATCCCCAAAACTTAAAGACTGAAAAAGTGATTGATGCATAGTACTCAACAAAGTAATAAAAATATGTTGCTTACGAAAATTTTTTATGAAATAATGTGTTCTGAACAAATTTTATTCAATTCAATTTAAACAACAAATATTTTTCAATCAATTTTGTTCAGTAAATGGTTATTGAGAACCTCCTAGTTGTTTGGCCCTGTTCTACCAGTTTGTAATTCATGTGAGAGATGAACCATCTATAAGAAAAATACATTTTGGCTCCTAGCTCCATGCTTTTTTTTTCCATTTGTCCTTAAAGTCAGACTTTAAGAGCTTGTTTGGAGGTTCTAGCAGGGGAGCACAGCTACTTATATACCCTTGACCATATACTGGTCCTCTCTTCTAGTTGGGAAGGTCATCCTCTCTGACCAAGCACGCAGCTTCAGGAGGGACACATGTGGATTGGTGAGGGAGGAAGGGGACACCCACCCAGCCATTGAGATCAGCCGAATCAACCCTGGTGATCAATGGGGTGACAGATGCCACAGCCAGATAGCCCCCACATCCTAAAGTCAAGCTTCAAATACTAACAAAAATAATGTATTATATCATTTCAAAACACTCTATTTCAATAGCATCTGTGGTTTCATCAATCAGTAAAGGGATAAACAAAACAAAAACCTGAATACTTTAGCTATTTTAAAATAGAAATTTGTACCACTAGTCCTCTGAAAACTATGACTTCTTGATATATGAAAAAGAAAAGTCAATTTAGATGTGAATTTTTGTCACTATTTTTCTTATTCTCTTTTGATGTGCTTTGTAAACAATTTTTAATATATCTTCTCTTAGAATAAAGATAACAAGAAAAACAAGTGAATGCTATAAGGCCTGACCCAGATCAATATGTTAGACATTAAATATTTCATTAGATTTGCGCTCAGGGTCTCTAATACTTCCCAAACTTTTGTTGTTGTTTTTAGGAATACCACATTTATAACACTTTATTATACTTGTGATTAACTTTATTGATTTCTCAAAACTTTTTTCAACTTTGAGTGAACTATACACCCAGCTACACACTGAGTAGAAAAATTATTTTAGAAAATTGTCACCAAAGCATGCATGCACCTGGCACCTGAAAACAATTAGGCTTCCCTTTATCTATTCATTGAGATTTTTTTATGACCTATAACAGTTCTATTTTACTATTTTGTCTATTTGCTTGCTTTGTAGTACATGAAGATATATTAGAAATATTAAAGTTTTGCCTTATGTAGCACATTTTTTTTAAGAAAAAGGTGTTTTAAAAGGTCATTTTCTGCTAAGTTGTCTCCTGATATTTAATTTCTCTGTTTGCTAATTTGGTGGGCCTACCATTTTTTCTAGGTGAATACTGATGTTTTCCTAGTCAGGGAGTTTTGTATAATCTTAGGAACCCAATTTAACCTACGAGTATTTATCACCTTTTTTAAAACAAAATTTATTTTGGCCTGTTTTTCTTTGTCCTGAGGCTAGTCATGAATGACATTTTAAAGACTAAGAGTGAGAGAGGATGTTTATAGGTACCTCCTGTGATTTTTGTGTTCATGCAGTTCTGATGAGATTTATGCCAATAATTTCCATGCCATTAGTTTCATTAACAGATATTACTTCTGCCTTAATTAAATGCTAAATAAATATAAACTCTGGATTCAATGTTATTTAAGATAATTGAGGTCTCTCTACATTTATAGCAGGAGTGACATACATACCACCAATTCTGGCAAGAGATGGACTCTAGACACTGCAGAAAATGTAAAATTGTCCTTAGAGTTCACCTTCCTAGATGCTGGGGGGAACTGGAAGCTGAATTATTGTTCGTGATAAGAATATTTTTAAATTGCGTTTGATGATGATGCTAATGAGAGAGAGACAGAGTGAAAAACAGAGGGCTAGAGTGAAAGAGAGAACTAACTCCTACAACCCATAGAAGTTCAAGGATACTTGCTATAATACCAAAATGCTAGGGTTATTGACAGAAATTCTAATAACAAATCAAGGAGTTCAAACTGACCAACTGACCTATCCTAAACTTTTCTGGTGAAGTTTGATGGTTGTTATTCTCCCTCAATGGGACTTTATATATATTAAGTTTATTAAAGCAGAATTAATCAAGATGGTGAAAGATACAAATCCATTAAGGTAAATTTATAATTACCAGAAGTCAGCTCGTATAATTGATGTTTTAGGACAAGACTAACTACACACTTGGTATAATTCAAATATGCTCACCTGAAAGCAGTAGTAATCATACACACACAAACCCATAAATCATGCAAGAATTACACACCAACGCTTTGATTAGTTCTTGTATCTCAGTATTTCTGCATCATTGAAATTGTTTTGACACATTAAAAATACAAGTCCCTAACTTTATTTCATTTGTGATAATGACACCGTGGTATGACATCATTTAGAGATACACACTGAAATATATTCAGATAATATGATGTGATATCTGAGATGTTCTTTGAGTAATGGAGGAGAGAGGATGAGGAAATGAGAATATTCCAAGATATTAGAATATTCAACTAATATTCTTAGTTGAACCAAGAATATTCATGAATTGATCATTGAGTAGTGATACTCTTTTCTGTTTTGCATATATTAAAAAATTCCTGCAAAATAAAAGTAAATATATATTCTCAGGCTCCATCCTAGACTAAAAATTCTCTAGAAGTGAAATCTCAAATTCTCAGCTCTCATCCAAAACATGTGGGGTCAGAGTCTTGAGGATTAGGGAGGCTTATTAACAGCCTCATTACCTGAATCTTATGAGCCAGTTAAAATGCTAATTATGTCCAGAATGTCCTCCATCATTCTTTTATATACAATATACTAACTCTCTAAAGTATTTCTTTGGGGATCAAAAAATTATCTCTGTGGTCTATTTTCAGATAATATTCACTGGTTTAGATACATGAAGTCTAATCCCTATTCATCAACTTCCTACAAGTGTGGCATTGGTCATGTTACTTCAAGACAGTAAATGTCAGGTCAATAATTTAAGTTAGCTACTTAGCCATCAAATGTTGTCATATTACAGAAAAAATTTAGTATATTTAATGCATGTGTGATACACACTTCAGTTGTGTTATGCTAGACTCTGATTTCTAATGATTTCTTTGTTGTGATTAGATAGTTTATGTGACATACCGAACACATAGTAGGCATTCAACTATCTGGCTTTTCCTGTGACCCCAGAAAACCCTTTAGGATAATTTTATAACTTTATTTCAAATATGTAATATTACTTGTTAAATTTTTTTAAAAAGCCAAGTAAACTTTTATTTCCTTCTGTTTAAATTTAGTTCAATTCCACACAGATAATAAGAAAAATAAAAAATAAAAAAAACTTTAGAACAATAATTAGAGTTAGCTTTTATGGAGAGTTCCCCCTGCCAAAATAAACCTGTCAGAGGAAAGCTACTTTAAGAAATGGCTCAGAGCTGCTCCCAGCATGCAGTAGGTGGAGCAGTGCAGTGCAATGGCAATTACTACTCAGGGTTCTAAGGTCAATATACTGCCATCACTACAAACCGAATCCCTATGTGCTTTTTCTTTCCCCAAGGGAAAAAATGCCTCTATATTTCCACAGACTAAGAGAAAAAACCTGAAAACATAAATGTGTATGCTCTAGAGTGTTTCCCTAATTATTATTAATGACATCATTTTTAGAAAAAAAAAACAATTGCATATCCTAAACAACTAATTACAAACCGATACTTGAAACACAATTATTTTGAATGTAGATGCTCTCTTACTCTTGTGTCCCCAGTATGTATGTGTCCATAAATTCCTCCACAGATTTCAACTTGTGGAAATGTATTGCTATTTTATAGTAATTGGAACTCAAAAATCTAGAGAAATACAAGTGGAAGTCACATCGAATATTCTTTACAGAAAATATAATTTTCAATGTATATAACAGACATAATGTATAAAGACCTAATGTGAGTCATCAATCTGATATATACTATCTTTAGACATTATATGGTATGAAATTGCTTCTGGACACAGAACATATTTATAACCTAATAATACAATCCAAGAAGTTCCTTATTTCTGACAATCTATATCAAAGCAATCAGACTGAGAAATAAGCATTCTGAGCAGGAAGTAATGTTTAAAATAACTCTTGAACCCATTGTATTCATACCATGCTGACTTTCAAATCATATGAAAGAGGCACTTAAATCATTCTGCATATCCTCCTTTTCTTATTGTGTAAAACTGCCACCTGAAAAATATATTTTAAGGAATGAGTGTTTTCTTGATTCTGTATGTCTTCAGGTAAACTATCCACCAAGATTTGCTGATTGGAGATTTAGAGCTCTTTGGGTGTTTATTACAACTCTGACATTATCAATATAAATGTTTATGGTACCTATAATAATTATTACTTGATTACCTTGGCATACTATTTTTCAATTTTATGTAAAATGAAAACATTTATCTTGTGCATTATTTGCTAACCTAGATCCTATCATTGTCTCAAGCTGAGTTATCAACGTTGCCAAAAACAGTTATGAGCTTCAAGGAAATCTCACTGAAAATATAATAGAGTAATTAAACATTTTATCTCTTTTTCTACTGCAATTGAAAACAAATAAAACCCTTCTATTGATCTGTATGAAACTGTTGTTCTTTGAAGAAAACCAACATTAGGGAGAGTTGTCCAGAAATGTCTTTTTTTTTAAGGTTATATTTATTTATCTTTAGAGGGGAAGGGAAGGAGAGAGGGAGAGAAATATCAATGTATGGTTGCCTCGCATGTGTCCCCTGCTGGGAGCTGGCCTGCAACCCAGGCATGTGCCCTGACTGGGAATGGAACTGCGATCGTTTGGTTCGCAGGCCCGCGCTAAATCCACTGAGCTTCACCAGCCAGGGCTCCGGAAATGTCTTTCTGAGGATGTGATATTTTTGCTGAAACCTCAATTGGATTGATGAAAATGTGTTGACAATTGGAAAGTCGTACGAAAGTGTTTCACAACAGAGTGAACAGCAAAAGCTGGACATGAGAAGAAACTCGAAAGTTCCAAGCAACCTGGTGAAAGTCCTGGCAGGAGAGTAACAAATAAGCAGGAGTTAAATCATGTGTTGCTTAGTAAGCCATACTCTGCTATTGGGATTTTATTTTCACTTTAATCAGAAGCTACTGGAGCATTTTGTGTAGGAAACTAACTTGAATTGATTTATGCTTTTAAAAGATGACCCTGACTGCTGTGTGAAGAATAGGTTGTAGGAAGCAGAGGTGGGAGCAGGGAGAGGAGGTGACAGTGACTTATATAAGTAGCCCTCTAAATGTCCTGAAGGCATCATGAACTGAAATCATTTGGGAAGTAAATAAATCATTTGCTTGGCCCATGGTCTGTTTATTCCCTTTTCAGAGTATCTCTGCTGACAATGTTAGTAAACAAATCAAATTGGTTTGGAGCTATCATAGTAGAAAAACAATGTTTCAGAAAAAGCTTTATCAAAAAGCCAACTCTGCTTACCATAACTTCTAAAAACTGAAACCTATGTAAATAATCTTATAAACTGTACTTATCACTTTTCCTACTATTACTTAATTATTTTTGTGGTGACCTCATTGAATTAAACTACCCATTTTATTTTCATCTTTTGGACAATAATATGCCTCAGCATAGTTTAAGCTACTTAAATACATGATCATGTCCTTCAGTATTCATTTTAGTCAAGAAGAACTAAACAAAGGAATATGTAACATAAATTGGTTTTGCTAACAAGAAACCCTACCAAATAAAAGTGTAGTTCTTGCAGAATAATAAATTTTACATAGGTGTTTTTTTTTTTACATAGGGACACTTTTTTTTCCAAGTGATACTTTATACAGAACTTCAAAGTATAAATCAAATAAATTAATTAAGGTACTTTATACAAAAACATACTATACAGCCATTTTAAAAAGCAAGACATACATATATGATTGATAAGGATAATTCATTTTATTCTAAATAAATATATATTTACTGAGCATCCTACTTTTGAGGCTCTTTTCTAGAGGTTTAGGATAAGATCACAAAGAAGATAAACAGGTGTTCCAAAGTAGTGTGTTTATATTTCAAAGAAAGTAGATAGAAACTAATAATTAAACAAATACATGTACAAGAAATTTCCACTGACTTACATAAAATAAACCAAGGTCAGGTGTTACTGAATTCATGGGCAAGCAGGCTGCTATGGTGGTCAGAGAAGGTTTCTCTGAAGAGATAACAAATGAGCCAAAATCAAGAAAAAAAGCCAACCACAGAAAAATCTCAAAAGAGAATATTCCAGAAAGTAGCACATAAGGTCATATGCCCTCAGCTAAAAGATCACATTTAGGACAGAAAGATGGCCAGGGAGCAGGCGGGAGAGAAGTAGAGATGAGGTCAGTGCCTCAGTCTATTTGGGCTGCTATAACAGAATACCGTAGACTGAATGGCTTATAAACAACAGAAATTCATTTCCCACAGTTCTGGAGGCTGAGAATTCCAAAAGCAGTGTACTGACAGATTCAATGCCTGGTAAGTGCTCACTTCCTGGTACATAGAGGGCTGTCTCACTGTTGTCCTCACAGAGTAGAAGAGAGGATGGGTCTCTCTGGAGTCTGTTTTATAAGGATTATGAACTAATCCAACTCATGAGGGTTCTACTCTCATGACCTAATCACCTCCCAAGGGCCCCACTTCCAAGTACTGTTGCATTTGGGATATGTTTCACCAAATGAATTTGCAGTTGACATAAGAATTCAGTCCACAGCAGTCAATGATAAAGGACCATGTAGGGCCGTATAGGATGTTATAGGAAGAGACTTAATAAAGAGCATTTTAACAAGAAGCTATCATAACCTTGAAGCAGGAAAGTGACATGATATGATGTCAGTTTTCAATATCATTCTGACGAGGTTTCAGACAGAATGAAAACCAACCATTGAATGACTCTAGGCAAGAATTTGTGATAATTTGATTATATATTTATATATTTGCCTTACTATTTGGGTTTTCAGCATTAGTTTATCATTCTTTACAGTATCTTGATTTTCTTAGAGGAATTACCTTTGCCCATTGAACACAGTTTCATCAGGGGATCTTAATAGAATTGTTCAGAAAAATAAAACAAAAATAGAATGTGTGGGTATGTGTGTATCTCTCTCTCTCTCTCTCTCATCTCATTGAGATGACATCTATCTATGTATCTGTCCATTGAGATGAAGAGGCAGAAATAGATTTACATTAAGGAACTGGCTCATACTACAATTATGGGAAGACAACAAGTCCAAGATCTGCAAGGAAGTTGGCAGCCTGAAGACCCATGGAAAAACCCACATTATAGTTCAAGTCTAAAGGCAGTCAGCTGGCAGAATTCTCTCTTCTTTGTGGGAGGTCAATTTTTTTTCTTAAGGCTTTCAATTCATTGAATGAGACAAACCAGCATTATGGAAGACAATTTGCTTTACTCAGTCTAGTAATTTAAATTGTATTGTTAACTTTATAATACTTTCACAGCAGCATCCAGATGTGTTTAATGAAATATCTGGGTAGTATAGACTAGCTAAGTTGACACATAAAATTAACCGTTGCAGGCTCCCCTTGCCCTTTGTTCAAAGAGTGAGCATGCAATTCAAGCTAGGTCGATTAAATATTTTCTCCCACAAATATGCATTTGAGTAGAGGGCAGAAGTATACCCTACCCCTCTAGTCACATTCAGACCACAAGATCCTGCCCCTCCACACACAACACATACTTCTCCAATCTCCAGTGCCTAATATTTTTTAAAAATTACCATTAGCCCAGGGAACATTTAATAATTCACTTTTGTGTAGGACATATTCATTTCTTTGTTTGAAATGAAAAAAAAAAAACTGTAATTTTTTTAAGCAGGCTCCAGATATTTGGAAAGACAAGCATCAGATTAATAATGGTTATCCTGGAGGTTGGGCTTTGAAAATTGAGGGTTTCCAATTTTCAACATGTATAACTTTTAAAAATATTTTCTCCATAATTCATAATTAGTAGCCAATAATTATTTTAATTAAAGTAAATAATGAAAACTTTCTAAATTAGCAAGTTGGACAAAAGCAGAATTTTAAATATTATTGGGAATGAAAGTCCTATTTTTATCTGCAGTAGAAGCTCCACAGGTGCCCCTGGGAAACTGGAGGTTTTGTGGACAATTTTAAAACTTTATTGATAGTCATTGTTTTTGAACTTATAAAATAAAAAGAAAGGGAGCATGATACTGGCTTCCCTGGAGGATATTTAAATTTTGATTCATTGCGATATTTTTGGCTCACGGTATTACTTTGTGGCATTTTGCATCAGCTGCAACCTCTTCCCTAAGCAATAATATATTTCATAGTTAATTCAGCACAAGCAGGGACTATACCAAATCTGTATTTACAAAAAAGAGGAGGCTACTGTTCTTTTCAATAAAGGTATTGCGTTCTTTTAAAGGACCAAAATCACACTGAATTAATTAGGAGTAGCACAGTCAGAATAAATTAGGCTATATCAACATACGCATCTCAGTTTTAAGGCTGGGGTTTCAATTACAAACAGCTAGATATTCAATAACAAATTTGAACTAGGTATTATTTCCTAAGAGTTTATAAATAAAAATCCAGTGAGATAAGGAAATTCCAGTGGCAATGATAATAATAATGGCAATAGCTAATATTATTAAATTCTTAGTATTTGCTAGAAACAAGTTGAGTATGCTACATGAATCTTATTCTATAGTACTCATGAAAATCCCATATGTTATATTTTTTCGTAGCATTTTATAGATGAAAAACTTGAATTGAGGTTTAGAGACATTAAGCAATATTCCCAACATCACACAGAATTCAATTTGGACTCTGACTTTTTACATGTTACCCTACATGGTGGTAGTAAACACCTTTGATATTTTTTTTCTACACAATTTAGAGAGTCATCAGGTGATTCCAGAATGAATCTTTACAAAAAGTTATAAATATCAAGTCAAAGTTGTATGTCTCTGCCTTTCCTTTTTACATGTGTTTCATTGAAAAACACATCTCTAAAATTAATTTAAATTAATATTTTGAAAAAAAATTTTTTTAAACTACTAATTTGAAAAGAGAATTAGACTTTTATCTTATTACTGAGTAGAATGAAGACTTGTTCTTTTAATTAATACTAATATATTCAACTCCTCCTATTGTTTCTCATCCTTTAATTGTTCCACAGAAAATTTAAAGTATCTTCATATTGTCTGTAGGTGGACATTTTAAACAGTTGAGTCTATTCAACATAAATTTTGACTAAAGATAAAAAAGAATAAATGGACCATTTGTTTTACTATAATAGCACACACCATTTTCAGAATTACTGTAATATAGTTTCAAACTCTAGACTATACTTGCTGAATGCTATTTTTTGTTTGTTTGCTTGGTGTTTAGCTATTGTTTTCCCAAATTGGATCTGAAACTTCTTTGATCATTTGGGGCTGGTAGGATGTGGGTATGATTGTTGGTGAGAGAGAGAAAAATGGCAAATAATGCATTTTGACACTAGTTATATTATTTATCATTTTTCCTTTCAACCTACTTTGAGGAAAACCTCACTTTAAAAAGGTACGGGCCATTTGAAAGTTGTTGATTGCTTCCTTCTTCATCTGTCACTTTGCTGGCCCCCAAAGAGCTCCATGGTACACATTTCGAACATAGCTGTCGTAAAGACTGAGGGAGGACAGAATTTAACATTTGGAACATTAAAGAAAAGAAAGGAAGGCATTATGAACAATGAGTTGGCACAACTGTCCACTGGGACTCCATATAGCAACTGGGAAATATGCTTACTTCATCTGAACTACCTACTAGACTCCCATTTAAAGGTGATCTATGACTAGACGATGACCAAGTACTATCGTGCTTGCCTTTGTTTCTTACTTGAAAACACTAAAATAGACATATTTAAATTGTATATAAACAAATATACATATATGTCATGGCTAATATTTAGATAATATATAATTATGATAAACACATAATATTAATTATATTATATAAGTAATAAACAATATGAATATGAATAATAATATATAAATATATTATGTATTATATATAATACACATGTATGCATTCTTTACATATGAACACTAATAATAAGTATACTCTCACTGTGAGTGAGCACTCAGGAGCCAGCTTACTCATATTTATACCCAGTATCTCAGGGCACAATATGTGTTTCTTGAACTTTTAATCAATTATTTAATTCAATTCAATGTATATTTAACAGTTACTATGTAACTGTGAGTGGGTTCTTATTAGGATATAACGACAAAAGGGGAACTGGAAAAACTCATGGTCTAGCAAAAGGGAAACAAGCAAACAAGTATACCACCACCAGGAGTTAGGATCTTGTAACAGGAATATAGGAGGACATAGAGAAAGCTTAACTTTGAAAACCTAGTATTTCATATTAGCCAAGATGAAACTTGAATAACAAATACCATCTTAAATGGCATATTTCACAGATACAGAACAAATACTTCAAAAAATTATATGGAACAATAAATGACCCCAAATAGCTGGAGCAATTTTGAGAAAGAAGGGCAAAGTAGGAGGGATCACAACACCTGATACCAAACTATATTACAGGCCACTGTAATCAAAATAACCTGGAACTGGCATAAGAACAGATGCATGGACCAATGGAACAGGATAGAGAACCCAGAAATAAACCCAAGTCTCCATAGTCAATTAGTATTGAACAAAGTTGGAAGGAGCATAAAATGGAGCAAAAATAGCCTCTTCAACAAATGGTGTTGGGAGATCTGGGCAGCTACGTGCAAAAAAAAAATGAAACTCAAGCACCAACTTACACCATACACAAAAATAAATTCAAGGTGGAAAAAGATTTAAATATAAGTCATGACATCATTAAAGTCCTAGAGGAGAACACAGGCAGGAAAATCTCAGATATTCTATGCAGCAATATTTTCACTGATATGCCCCCTAGAGCAAGAAACATAAAGGAAAGAGTAAACAAATGGGATCTCATAAAAATAAAAAGCTTCTGCATGACTAAAGAAAATAGCATTAAAATGAAAAGAGAACCAACCATGTTGGAAAACATATTTACCAATGATACCTTAGACAAGGGTTTGATCTCCAAAATATATAAAGAACTTACATGACTCCACTCTTAAGACAAGCAATCCAATTAAAAAATGGGCAAAGGACTTGAACAGACACTTCTCCAAGGAGGACATACAGAGGGTCCAGAAACATATGAAAAGATGCCCAGTATCACTGATGCAAATTAAAACCACAATGAGATACCACTTCATGATGGTGAGAATGGCCATCATAAACAAAGCAACGAATGAGAAGTGTTGGAGAGGTTGTGAAGAATAGGAGACCCTGATTCACTGCTGGTAGTATTGCAGACTGGTGCAACCACTATAGAAAATAGTATAGAATTTCCTCAGAAAACTAAAAATGGAACTGCCTTTTGACCTGGCAATTACACTGCTGTGATTATATCCTAAGAACCCTGAAATACCAATCCAAAAGAACCTATGCACCTCAATGTTCATAGCAGCACAATTTACAATAGCCAAGTGCTGGAAGTAACCTAAGTGCCCATCAGTAAATGAGTGGATCAGAAAACTATGGTACATTTACGCAGTGGAATTCTATGCAGCAGAAAGAAAGAAGGAGCTCCTACCCTTTGCAGGACAGCATGGATGGAACTAGAGAGCATTATGCTAAGTGAAATAAGACAGGTGGTAAAAGACAAATACCATATGATCTCACCATTAACAGGAATCTAATCAACAAAATGAACAAGCAAGAAAAGTATAGCCAAAGACATTGAAATTGAGGACAGGCTGACAGTGACCACAGGGGTGAGGGGAGGGAATAAAGGGGGAAAAGGGTGAAGGTTTACAGGAACAATTATAAAGGACACACAGGCAATAACAAGTGGGGGAATGGAAACAGGGGAGGGAGGTGGGGAGACCTGGAGTGGGAGGGAGGGGTAGTGGGAAAAGGTGGAAAACTATACTTGAACAATAAAAAAAAAAGTTAAAAAAAAGAATTTGCTAAACGATAAGAAACTTTTAAAAAACCTAAATACCATCTTAATATGTTAAAGACAGTGAAGAAAAAAGAGACTAATTCTCAAAGTTCATGTATACACAGCTATGTGTTTCAAGATAAATTGCATCATGCAAGTTAAAGAGATAAGATTACAAAGTGGTCAAACATAAAATCACTTTGAATGATATGCTAAAAACTTTGATACTTACTTGGGATATGATTAATATATTGAAGTATTTTTAAACTTTAATTATTGTGCAATCAGATCAGAATTATATTTCAAAAAAATAAATAACCCCCTTCAGGGAGGTAGGAGAGACTGGATAGAGGCTGGGAGTCCAGAGTTGACTTAGGTGGGTATTTTAGCAGTGGAAGTAGTCATCCAACATATTTGAATGACATTTTACAGGCAGTACAGAAAGTACCTTTGGAGATTGATTGAATTTGGGGTAGGGGTCATTGAAGTCTAGGTCAAAATCTACAAGGACCACCAAACAAGCGGTGACATGGATGCATCAGAACTCATCAGAAAGGATAATAAGGCATCCTGTGGGAAGCATAGTGAAAAATATCCTGGAAAATAATAAATATAAGCTTGAAATTCAGGAGCAATTTCAAGACAGAAAACACATTTAGAATATCCAGATCATCTCTAATTTGGGAAACATAAAATTCACTGATACAGGTTTGATAAGTCTTAGTGACAATGTATACTTTTAAACAAGTTGCAAAGGATAAAAGTGTGCATTTTTCCTCAAGATTAAATAAATAAATAAATATATATCCAGCAGAGAAATTTAGTTTAAAAAAGTAAATTATTAATGATTTATGAGGAGAAACCTGGGGCCATCCAGAGGAGGAAAAGAGCCAGTGGTTCATAGAAGACAAGAGAGAAGGGAGTTCCCAGATTGTAACAGATTCACTGAGTGTGGGCCAAGAGCAAATTATGTTGTACATCACTGCAAATTCCCACTACCCTTGTAATAGCTGAGAAAGCTTCCCTGGAAGAAGAGAGAGAGCATCATAAATAAACAGGGGAGCTGTGTTGGACAGTTACATGAAAACTGGAGTTCTTTATGAAAAAGACTAAAGTGGAGATATTTGTGGCTCAGCAGTCCTGGTATTCAACCCAAATCTTTAAAGCAGGACTGGGGAGGAAGTAAGAGTGTAAATTCTAGCTGCTAAATGACTTGTCTGGTAGGAAGTCATGCTGCAGTACTAAAAACTGCACGACGACACAATACATGAAGGAAATATATACAGAAAATACAAATGATATGTCAATAGTACCATATTGATAGTATGGTGTTTCAATTCAGAGACAAATGACTCAGCAAAAACCAACTGAACAACCAACCAAGCAAACAATGAGCCAAACAGTACATACCTGTTCAATTTTGAAAAAGATGTGTAAGGATTTACTCTGACTTTGTGCTTCAATAGAAAATGGAAAAGATAGAACTATGGATTGTACACTCTCCAAATTCTAAAGAGTTTCCTCACAATACTAAAACAATTGTACTACATAGGAATAATAACAACTTTAAGAGAATCAGAAAGCAAGAATATAAACAGCATATGAGAAAGATTTTATCTTATCCTAGTTGTCAAGTCTCCTCAATTAACATTGAATACAACATCCATTATGGTCCAAAAGATACTTATAAAATTAATTAATAAATAATAATTAGCTATAAGACTACAAATTGCTTTAGTAGCCTTGAGAAACAATATTTATATATTTACATATCCAGTATAATATCAGTCTTAGTGTTTATAAAGATATTAATTTTTCTAAAGATAATTTTCTGTAATAGAAAAATGTATAGAAGACTTATTAGATAAGTTTATCTCTAAGTACATAATTATTTGCATTTTAATAATAGTAGATTTTTATTTTTACTATATTCAGGTTCGTGAGTTAAACACTGTAATAGATTGCCTTTTAAAGTTTTGCTGAGCTCATAAATTCTGTGAGCATTGCAGTGAAACTTAGAATGGCTTCTCAAATCAAAAATACCACGGAGGTAATTAGTGGAAAACTCACAAAGAAGGTGAACAGGTGTCAAACCTTCAAAATCTGTAGAATTAGTTCAGGAAAAATCAGCAAGAATGTAATTAGAGTCATCATGGCCTGTCTACCTGACATTAATGGTTAGTTCTCTTGCTCTAAATAGCAATATCTTATCATTATGGTAGAAACTAGAAATGTCTTTATTTTCATTGTATTTGATTATCTTAAAGAATCATTATTTTTTCTGTATCTTTAAAATTCTGTTTTGCATATCTTAATTACAAAAAGTAAATACACTTACATGCATCTTCAGAGCAGCACTATCGACTGAAATTTTGAGAAATTTCACAAAATATGTAATGGGAAATACAATAAAAAAATAATGAAAAGACAGAGAAAAACACAACAATTTGAATATGAAACTCAAGAACCAGCTCCACTTCTTAACCCTGATTACTTCTTAAAAGTAATCAGACGGGGTCCAAGATAGCATGTGGAAGAACACATGGAAACCTGATGCCAGCACTATGACTGATTTTATTTTCCCAAAGATTGCTACACACAAAAAATTGCCTTCCTCGTATGTTCTTCTTTCAATGCGATTGAGATACTCCTGCTATTAGGGAATGGTATGTAATTGTACTCCTTGAACCTGACAGAGTTTGACAAAAGAAATAACAAAGCAAACTATGAGACTAGTTCAAAAAAGTTCTGTCTAATCCTCTCGGGAAGTTTGTTCTTGGAATCCATCACCTTACTGTGGAGAAACCAAACAGCCTAGGAGAGGCCCACATTGAGCAGAAGGGAAGCCTGAGGTTCACAGTCCTGGCTGAACTTGAGCCAACAGCTAGAATCAGCTTTCTTATTGAGTCACTCTGAAAGTTGTATCCAGCTCTCAGTCAAGGTGACAAATAATCAGAAAAATTGCCTACTTGGCAAGTATACATATTTACATTTTTTCTCATGGCAATAAAAAATATACCTTTTAAAGGATAAATATTTGCTATAATTATTTAAGTATGTAAAATTAAAACACTCTTCATTTCACAGAATGTTAAAGAATGGGTCAATCTTAAAATGATAATGGAGCACACAATTTTATCAAATGTATAGCATTATGTTTCATTCAAAATACATTATTTTAAAAGAAAATACTTTTTACTTGTCAGTTGTAAGTCATGGAAAGCTACTTAAACCTTATACCTCAGAAATCTCATTTGTAAAAGGACCATTATGATGGTAACTATGCAAATGGATTTTAATTAATATTTTTGTAGAATTTAACACAGAGCTGAAGATTCAATATAACCATTAGTCATTATTATGATCTATAATGTTTACCCCAAATCTGGAGCATGGCTTTGTTGCTAGCATGAAATGACATAAGTATGAGAGAGATGCTTATTCCATAATCTGGAAGAAAGAGGAAGAAATGCTCAAATATTCTTTGTAGAATCACTCCACTCTGCTTCCCAAACAGCAACTTCTGTCTTCCTTTACTTCTTTCAGTACATAAGGTACTGTTAGACAGTCAGACTTATAATTGATTCTAGTCATTACTATTTCTGTATGCCCCTTATCTTGGGATGTCACAGGTACACCAGCTACATAAATTAACTCAGAAAAATAAAATAATATTAAAAATATGATTTTTCCTCATGATTTAAAAAATTATTAATGTTCACCATCATTGATAGTCTTCTTACTGGTATTCAACAAAATAATGGCATGTAACTTTAGGAAATCTATAACTATTTGTCCAGACAAAATCTGCATGAGTTTTGTCTGAAAAATTACCCATTTAGCTGAAAATTTACATTATTTTCTCTATTCAGTGCACATCATAACATTTATTTTTTTTTCAGCTTTTTTTTTTTTTTTTTGTTCATGTTAGCTAACTAGACCAGCAATCATGAATGTCAGCAGACACAAAAGTGATTCTCAGTTGTTTAAGGTCTACTGCAAGTAAGACCACATAGTCAATAAAGAAAATATTGAGTAAAAATGCCTTGAAATGGATAGAATTCACTGTAATTTACATTCAGGAAACTGAATTTCTGTTTTATTCTCTAAAAATCTCAAATACCAAGAGGATCCCTACAGTTCTCATGTGGCTAAGAATAAAAATCAATTACTTTCCAACAAATTCTGACATTATGAGCCACGTTACTAACTCAGAAAACTTAATGTTTCCCAGAGAAACTACAAAGCTATTTGTCAAACAATTGATTCTTGGGAATTAGACTTTTCTAACAGAGAATTAATAGTTTCAATATTAAACCTAAGCGGGATACCTACTTGCCTTATAATTTTTATTCTTAGGTACAAGTATTTATCATCCAGGGAGGTCCAAGTTGTGAATTCCAAGCTGAGACAAATTTATAGCTCCGTTAGAACTTTAAAAATAGATACAGAATCAAGTGTAGAAAACATATGTTCATGCCTTACCTTTCTGCTTTTTTAAATACATATTTAAGGGATGAATATTTATGTTCAGGTTTTATTAGCTTCTCTCTCCAGAGAGCCAAGTATAACTTCCAATTACATCTCAGAAACTTAGGCTAAAAAACATCCTGTTGACCTCTATGTCCTCTGATTTAGGATCACATGTTTACATGTGATTTTAAGGAAATGTTAAAGTTATTCTTCAGAGTTTCCCAGAACATATTGAGACCTTAACTCTGTTATGATTTATAGGCAGAAAAATAAATTAATCAGTGTAAAATGGGTTGTGGCTTCATAACATGTCTTCTACCTTATAAATGATATAATTATTCAATATGACCAAAAATTCACCCATAGTTTCCAAAATTGGGTTTGGGCATCCATAGTTTTCAATATCCATATAGTGAAGTTTGCTATTCTCAGCTAATATGTCTGTAAAATACTTGAACAAGAACTCACTGGGGTTAAAAAGGTGTGAATGAAGAAGAAAAGAATATTTACCGGAGTTCTCAACTCAGGTATGGCAGCTTGATAGGTGATTGGACGACAATCACGAGTGTTTGGCACAAGGACACAAGGAAGAAACATTGGACCCAAGTCATCTCCATCCAGCACATCTACTGTGAGGGTGGTGGTGGTGGTTCGCCTTTCATTCAGATTTTGTGCACGGTCCTGTGATAGAGAAAGAAAAACCCAACACAATGGACTTAATATTTACCTTGGTTTGACTAAACTCTAGACAGCTTTCTTCCTGACAATCATCACCTGACTTCTGTTTTCCCAGAGCATTTACTTTAGAGAACCTGCAATTTAAAAACTTTCTCTGCCCCTTTGGGACATGAATTTTCTCCCTGCTAAATTTTTTAAACAATAGTTGACATACATTGTTATATTAGTTTCAGTGTACAACATGATTCTACATTTAGATGCGTTATAATCACTGTGATATGTCTAGTGACCATCATTTACCATGTAGTTATTAAAATATTATTCAAAGATTCCTCAAAAATTAAAAATAGAAAGAACTAACACACAACCCAGAAGTTAGTTCTACTTCTATTTATCTGAAGAAAATGAAAACAGTAATTCAAAAAGATGTTTGCACCTTCATATTCATCCCAGCTCAAACTGTTGACAGTTTTATAGCCCAAATCTCTTTCTCAAGGACCTGGAAATCATGCCTTTGAAATGTAATCATCAAGGAAGATAAGGCTCCTATTTTCTAGTCACTGTCAGAGGGCAGGAACACAACTTCAGAGGAGTCTTGCTCCGAATTGTGAAACTGTCTCTCATCATGAAGAAAGAAAAATGTTTTTTTTTTTCTTTTATTGATTCCAGAGATGGGGGAAGGGAGGAAGAGAGGGAAAGAAACATTGATGAGAGACAGAAACATCTATCGGCTGCCTCCCACATATGCCCCAACTGGGGACTGAAACTGCAACCCAGACACATGCCCTGACCAGAATGGAACCACTGTTTTTCAGTTTGTGGGTTCATGCTCAACCGAGGGACAATGGTCAGGGCTTTACTTACCCTTTGAGAAGACCAATTAGCAAGCAAAGATGGACGTTTTTTCCTTCCAACTCAGCTTTTTTAAAAATGTTTCAATCAATTTATATTTATTAGATAAATATGGGTTATTTTAAGAACATACCTCAGAAAAGAAAAATGAGGAGGAACATAAAAAGAAGGAAAGAAAAGAAAACTCACCAGGTCTGTTATACTTTTATTAAAAAATGTTTTTGTATGTCTCATATGATTTTTTTCTGGTCTAATGTGTTTTGAGTTCATTACTTGTCTACATGTAGTCTGCTGGTATCATTAAAATAAGCTAGTGTTCCAAATTTCTAAAGAAGAATTGTTTTATTTGTTTCTTCATTCTTGGGAATTATGTTTCAACTTTTTTTCACTAGATATATTTCTGAGAGAAGTTTTTTGTTGTTGTTGTTTTTTATTTGTTTTCCATTTTATTGAGATACAACTAACTTTCAGGACTGTATAAGGTTAATAACTTGACATATATATTGAGAAATGATTGACACAATAAGTTTAATTACTATACATAATCTCATATCTTAAAACTTAAAAAAATGTTTTTCCTTATGAAGAGGACTCCCACCCCAGCTCTTAACAACTCTCCAGCCCTTCTTTTCAGTGGAATTGACTGAATTCTGGTCTCCTTCCCATTGTAATGGCTTTGAATGAAGTCTTCTTTACCCATTTAACTTTGTCCAGTACAATTTTTGCTTTGACAATACACAGTTATTAACTAAGATCCAATTTCATTGGGATTTTCCTAGTTTTTAACTAATGTCCATTTTCTGCTCCAGGATCCCATCCAGAATACCACTTTACACTTAGTCATCATGTCTACCTAGGCTCTCTTCCTTTTTGCTCTGGACATTTAACAGGCTCTCTTTGCTTTCGATTACCTGGACAATTTGCAGTGCTATACTAGTAAGGTACTTTGTAGAATGTCCCTCAATAGGGCTTTACATAATGATTTTCTTAAAGATTAGACTGACATTATGTGACTTGGGGGCTGGGGAGACCATGGAGGTAAAGTGTCATTTTATCACATTATATCTAAAGTATACATTAACATGATTTATCTCTTATCTAAACCTTGATCACCTGGCTGAGGTTGTACCTGTCAGATTTTCCCACTGCCGTTTCTCTTTCTTTTTTCCCTCTCCAAGT
>PVKM010019968.1:0-23722 GCA_004027735.1 Carollia perspicillata | reverse complement strand
TATCCTCTCCCTTATCTTTCCAATTCACCACATTTCAGAAACACTGGTCTTCTTTCTGTCCTTCGAATATGAATGTTTGTTTTGCATGGAATATTCTTTTTTGAGAGCTAGGTCTAAACCTGTGCCACCTCCCCCAGAGGCTTTCTTTTCTTTAATTTTATTTTTAATTACAATTTATATTCAATATGATTTTGTATTAGTTTTAGGTATACAGCATAGTGGTTAGACAATTACTGATATATACTCTACAAAGTAGTCCCTCCAATACTTCTAGTACCCACCTGGTACCATACATAGTTGCTACGATATTATTGACTATATTCCCTATGCTGTACTGTACATCCCCATGACTGTTTTGTAACTACCAATTTGCACTTGTTAATCCCTTCACCTTCCACACCCACCCCCCAAATCTGCTCCCCTCTGGCAGCCATCAGTCTGTTTTCTGTATCTGTGAGGTTGTTCCTATTTCATTTGTTCATTTATTTCACTCTTTAGATTCCCCGTATAAGTGAAATTATATGGTATTTGTCTTTCCTGACTTATTTCACTTAGCACAATGCCCTCTAGGTCCATCTATACTGTCACAAATGGTAAGATTTCATTTCTTTTAATAGCTGAGTAATATTCCATTGTGTATATGTACCATAGCATTTTTATCCTCTTGTCTATCGATGGGCACTTGCTTTTTAATATTTATTTTGTATCCTGTTACTTTACTGAATTTATTGATCAGTTCTGGTAATTTTTTGATGGAATCTTTAGGGTTCTTTATATACAGTATCATGGCATCCGAAAATAATGACAGTTTTACTTCTCCCTTCCCCATTCCCCCGGAGGCTTTCAAACCACACTCACAATAATGGCCTCCAGAAGCACCTCCTGCTTTTTTATCTTTATCTTCTCCACAGTACACATCTCCTTACTTACCTAGCTTACTTTTTTCTAGCCAGTAGAACATGAGTTTCCTAAGGAGAGTGGCTCTGTCTCTCCTCTTCAACACTGTGTCCCAAGCACCCAGAACAGTTCTCGGTGCAGGGGCCCCACTCAGGAGACATTTGTTGGCAGATTCTTGTCCTTGACTGTGTGGCTATGTATTGAAAGAGTTTACTTTATATATGGCATTATTGTAATTTCTTATACTATACAATGAAGTGGTAATGATGGTTTTTTATGAATATGAAACTAGGGGTAACTTTAAACCTCTTTATTTATAATTCCCATGTTATGTATTATCTTCAATGACCCTATTCTTTTTAGAATCAGAACAATATTTTAAAGAATACTATAAAACTTTGATCAGACAAAAATTTTGGTTATAATCTTCATGTGTACTGAGGTGGTGACTGGTAATAATAACAATGTGATTTAATTTATACTTAGACAGGTTTAAGCAATGGATGATGATTAATAATTACGGTGTCAAAGATGATAACAAATGTTAATTGAAATATAGGAGCCGTTGTGCCTCATTGTGATAGGGATTTTAAGGAAAGTTTTTTGTTCTCTTACTTTTTGTTGTTCTTTGCTGATCTCTTAGAGAAAAAAAAATACAATATTTCCTGACTATAGGTGACAGTATATTTACTATGACATTTCTGGTGTGGCCCTTAAATGGACATGGGAATAGATGCAGTGCTCCTGGACAATCTGGGGATGAAAGGAGAGAATGACAACAGAATTCAGAAAAAAATATCCTGAAAGTCTAAAGCTGCAAAAGAGATAATTATTTCACACAAAGGGCCCAGGACTTATTTTTGCTTGTGAAAGATTACACAGAATCCCAACAAGCCTTCTAGTGTTCATTTAATAGAATTAAAAAAATCTACTTCTAACTTTCTTATTTATCTATCCTTTCATTCATAAAGCATTTCTTTGTCTGACACTGTGCCAAGCACGGTGCTGGGATCTCAGAAAGGAATGGTGACAAGAGAGACGCAGTTAAGTTTCAGAGCAAATGTACTAGCAGGAACTGATGAAATAAAGCCCCAGGACACTGATAGGGACCAGAAGAGCCACATGAAGTAGAAGGTGAAGGGAAATTCATATTTGACTCTGGTAAAACTTATGTTTTTGAAGAGGCAAAACATGGAAGGGCATCTGGTGGTAATTCACCTATTTTCTTACTCTTTTAGTTGGCCTGTTTTTAATGTTTTATCCCTTTGTTTCGTACTCACAAAGGATCAAGCTTGTGTGGATGTGGACTGGAAGATGATTTTCCTGGGCTGCAATTAATTCACAGCACTACAGTGTATGGGCTGCTAAAGAATGCAGCAATTCGCAACACTACAGTCTATGTCTTTCCCCATTTTAAAATGTAGCTTTGCTGTTATTTCTTTGACCTGCCTCCACTCTGTTTCAGATTTGTGTACTCGTGTTTCATGTATCAGTGATGATTCCAATTACACGCTAGGTAACAAGAGTTTAATAAAATGTGGCAATAAATTGTGGAAAGACATCATGCATGTGAAAAAAAATGTATTAAGAAATGTGTTCCAGGTGGAGCTTCCAGTATTAAATGACTAATCATTTCCACACACATATACAAAGTGAAGGTTTTATTTAGTGGGACTTGGCCTTTCAAAACTAGAATGCCAAGCAGTGTCTCCCCTCTGGTTTTCTAGCCTGTCCGAATAGCGAGGCAGTTGTTTCTTTTTACAGAGAACTTTTATAGGTGGTCTTTCGTAGCCCCTCAGCCGAAAGGAGGTAGGATGTCTTGTTCAAAGCTCACATTATTTTGATTTACGTGGCAAATAGTGATGAAAAGAATGTGTCATAATTTATACTCTGTCTAGCCTAGTGGTCAGATGACCAGAATTGAATCCAGGCTCTTTCTTTTAGTAGGTCGGTGACGTTAGGCAAGTTTCTTACAGGCCACAGTTCTGTATTAGCAAAATGGAATAATAATATCTTCCTTACTGAGTTATTGTGGAAGAGCCATGATTTCAAAAAATGCATGTAAAATATTTAGTCCTGTGTAGGCGCAGTGTAATCACTTAACATACACGTTGTTACACAGAGAGTGTCCAACTGAAAGATTTGAAAGGGTATAACAGCTCTAGGACAAAGCAAGCAAGTTACATGGGGGCAATGATGTTGCTATCTTGGCGTTTAAATGTTTTATCTCTCTCATAAAGCATAGGGAACATGACTTAACTTATTTAATTCTCACATCAGCCCTTAAGGTGGATACTACTGCTTTTAAAATGTTACAGGTAAATGACCATTTTTCACTGTAACTTCCTAAAGAAGGGTGGCAATCTCACTTTTCCCATGGTGCAAGAGATCTGAGGAGCCCTAGCTGTCTTGTGTGGAAGGAAAAAGAGTACTACCAGATCCCTAAGGGGGAAGGGAGCCATATCCTGGATATTCCCTTATGGTTCCAGTACTACTCATTGTTATGATGGTGATGGTAGTAACAATAATAATAACCACATCAATATTGTCATTATGAGTGTATTTCTGAGAATACACAATATTGGAATATTTACTTTTATTTATGTTTTAATTAATACAAGTGTTATAGGCAACACATATCTTGTCTATCAATTTGGATATATAATTTTTGTTTCATAATAGTTAAGTTATAGCGAGTGTACAATCCTGCATGGGGATAAAACATAATCAGGGAGAATGATTTGGATTGTTTCGGCTCAGAGAGTCAGCTGCACTTTGGGAGTGCTCATGCTCTTTGGTCTTGGGTAGTGCTAACTTACATCAATATTGAAGGTTTCAGGTTCTGACTTTTAAGTAGTGATGTCGGCTGAATATATTTGAGTTAATGTCAATGCTATTCAGACTTAAGCTATAATGTACACATGAATCAAATATTTTATCATAAATACATTTTGAAACATGAAAAAAGTCAGACCTTAGTCAATGATCTGAAATAATTGTACTTTTGATTTTTATATTTTTTATTATATTACAAGTAAAATTTTACATTATAATAATTTAATTCAGATTTATTTTGCTTTAAGTTGAGTGTTTTAAAAATCTTTAAGAATAAATTATAGACATTCGCTTTGTCAAAAAAATTCTACATTTATAGGAGGATTTATGATAGAAGTCTTTTGAACAGCAAATCTTTTAGAATATCTGAAATATGTGTGATTTAATGAAATTATACATGTATTGCTTACAATAAGAGACATTTTATTTTTATTATTTTTAATATATTTTATTGATTATGCTATTACAGTTGTCCCATTTTTCCCCCTTTATTCCTCTCCATCCAGCACCCTCCCCCCACCCGCAATCCCTTCCCCGCAACTTCCCTTAGTTCATGTCCATGGGTTGTACATGCAAGTTCTTTGGATTTTACATTTCCTATACCATTCTTAACCTCCCCGTGTCTATTTTCTACCTACAATTTATGCTACTTATTCACTGTACCTTTTTCCCCATTCCTCTTCCCCTTCTCCGCTGAAAACCCTCCACGTCATCTCCATTTCTGTGATTCTGTTTCTGTTCTAGTTGTTTGCTTAGTTTGTTTTGCTTTTTTTAGGTTCAGTTGTTGATATTTGTGAATTTGTTGTCATTTTACTGTTCATAGTTTTGAGTTTCTTCTTTTTCTTAGATAAGTCCCTTTAACATTTTATATAATAAAGGCTTAATGATGATAAACTCCTTTAATTTGACCTTATCTGGGAAGCACTTTATCTGTCCTTCCATTCTAAATGATAGCTTTGCTGAATAGAGTAATCTTGGATGTAGGTCCTTGCCTTTCATGACTTTGAATACTTCTTTCTAGCTCCTTCTTGCTTGTAAGATTTCTTTTGAGAAATCAGCTGATAGTCTTATGGGAACTCCTTTGTAGGTAACTGTCTCCTTTTCTCTTGCTGCTTTTAAAATTCTCTCCTTATCTTTAATCTTGGGTAACTTAATTGTGATGTGCCTTGGTGTGTTCCTCCTTGGGTCCAATTTGTTTGGGACTCTCTGAGCTTCCTAGACTTCCTGGAAGTCTATTTCCTTTGCCAGGTTAGGAAAGTTCTCCTTCACTATGTTTTCAATTTCTTGCTCTTCCTCTTCTCCTCTGGCACCTCTATGATTTGTATGTTGGAACACTTAAAGTTGTCATGGAGGTTCCTAAGTCTGTCCTCACTTTTCTGAATTCTTGTTTCTTCATTCTGTTCTGGTTGAATGTTTACTTCTTCTTTCAAGACCAAACCGTTGATCTGAGTCCCAGTTTCCTTCTCTTCACTATTGGTTCCCTGTACATTTTCCTTTATTTCACTTTTCATAGCCTTTACTTTTTGTTCTATTTTGTGACCATACTCAACCAATTCTGTGATTACCAGTGTTTTGAACCCTGCATCTAATAGGTTGGCTATCTCTTCATCACTTAGTTGTATTTTTTCTGGAGCTTTAATCTGTTGTTTCATTTGGGCCATATTTTTTTGGCTTGGTATGCCTGTTATGTAGTAAGGGGTGGAGTCTTAGGTGTTCACCAGGGTGGGGGAAACCCACATCCCTGCATTGTGACGTTGTATGTGGGGAAGGGGTCAGAGGGAACAACGGTGCTTGCTCAGCTCTCAGCTGGCTTCCAGTTACTTCCTCTGCTACCCACAATCGAATTGGGCCCTTCGGATGTTGATTCACAGGTGGGTGGTTTGTGTACATTCTAGGACCCTGTGGGTATCTCTAGTGAACTCTCCTGTGAGGCTGGGAGTTTCTCCTACTGCTACAACCCCCACAGGTGTTTTTTGTAAGAGGTTTTGAGACTTTATTTCACCACACTTGAACCCTGGGCTGTGAGGTCTGTTCCGCTCCCTGGTTTTTCTTCCAGTTTATCTGCAGGCACATGTGGGACCACCCGTTCCACCAGCCGCTGCCTCTCCTAGTTCACCAGCTGCTGCCTTGCCCCAAGGCTGCTCTGACCTCACTGCCTGTCTGCCCCTCCTACCGGTCTGGATGAATGTTTCTTCTTTAACTCCTTGGTTGTCAGACTTCCATACAGTTCAATTTTCTAGCAGTTCTGTTTGTTTTTTATTTTTAAATTTGTTGTCCTTCTTTTGTTTGTTCGAGGAGGCACAGTATATCTACCTATGCTTCTATCTTGGCTGGAAGTCTGAAGATGACGTTGTAGACCAAAAGTCATATAGACTTGCCCCAGAGTTTTCCCATGACTTCTATATTAGTTCCTTGTATTATTTGTGCATTGGATTGCATTTTTTCTTAGTTTTGTTTTTGTTAAAAATTCTAAGATTCTGAAAAGCCATCTTGTCTAACAAGTCCTCACTTTATCTGAGAGAAGGTATAGATGACAGGCTATAGAATCAAAAGAGCTAAGTTCCACTCCCTGTACAAACAAGTATTAGCTCTATGAACTTGGGCCAGTTATTTAACCTCTTAGCCTCAGTTCCTCATCAGTAAAATGATTTACGTGCTTGTCTGATAGGAGTTTTATGAAAATTTGCAATACAGAAAACTGGCTGGCACATTCAACACTTTATAAATGTTATTATTTAATTAATTTTTATTCAATTAAAAATACCAAGCTCATCTTACCCAGACATGAAAATTATTGAAATATCTGTGATTAGAGAATCTTCAGTTAAGGAATTTAAGAGTTGGTAAGAAAAAAAAGAGGATTGGGGAACCAATCTTTGAAAACCATTATATAATATGGAAAAAAATCCATTTGTATTCAGTGAAATAAGACAATAATAATGGGATACTAAAAAGATAGCAATGGTAGGCTAAATTGACTACCCACCATATTTTCCATGTTTTAAAATTAGCAAAATGGTTTTTATGAAATTCCATCTTCTCACTAGAAATATTTCAAGTTCTTCCTTTCTGACCTTTACAACAAAACTTTGTGATTTTGGTTTCTTGCTTTTTTGCTAAGGAGCACCCTACCCCCCCACCCCCCCGCCCTGCAAGGCCTATTCCATTTTGTATGTTGAATTTCTAGGTTTCTCTTCATGATGTGAACTTATCATTCAATGTCTACATGTTCAAAGATCTATTATCCCCTTTCCATTACACTGGGTTAGTTACCACCACTGCCCAAGGCTAGAAACCCTCCTTTCCCCAATTTCCAGAGCAGAATATTTCTGTCTGAGAATACCATGGGTGCCAGGGTTGGGGTAGGGTAGTAAAGCTAGCTACTTGTAGGAAAGCACAGGACATTTGTTTAAATGGGAGTGGATAACATGATTGTCTTCCTTTTACAGATGAGTCAACTCAGATTACTTGAATAACTTGTTTAATTAACATGATAAAATTAGTAAGTGACAGACTTAGGATTGAAACATTGACAGGCTGCTGTTAAAGCTACGTTTTTTTCTATACGAAGAGGTATGAGAAACTATCAGGACCTGTGTGGGATTGTGTTTTGAGAACGTGCACTTAGTACCTATGAGAGGAAAAGAGGGACAGTTGGGAGGGCACACGTTGTTACCTAGCAAAAACTATGTGCTAAGCATTGTTTATAAGGTCAAATAACGTATTTCTTTGACCATAGAGATATTACATGATTAGCATGAAAAACCTTGGGAAATGTGGAAAAACGTAGAGAAAAAAGACAATACCACAATTCACAACTCAGATAACCACAGTTGACATTTGGGGTATGTCTTCTCAGTCTTTTCTTTGTACTATTAACAGATTGATATCTGGGATGACAGAACAGGGTTCATATAATACAAGCAGTTTTGAATACTGCTTTTTCCATTGAACATTATGTCTTACGCATTGTTCAATAAACCACTTCACATTTTTAGAAATTATAATTTGGCCAATATTATCCTTTTGTTGAGAAAAGACTTGGTTTAATTAAAGGTACAAAAAAATGCCAAGTTACAGATTTTTATAGGAAAAAAATTACAGAAAGGGAGCAGGTACAATAAGGCTTGGAATTTACCCCGAATACTGTTCATATAAACAAAGGCTCTTATAGGAGGCTTCCTGGAGACACAGCCAGGAGCCCTACATGAGGAAAGCTTCAGACTGTGTGGACTCCTGATGTTCTACCTGTTTTCTGGCAGGGATAACAGGTGGGCTCTAGTAGCCTCCGAATCAGAGGTCAGCCTTGGGTTTGGATTTGTTCTGGAGTGACCTGGGGTTTCTTCTCTGCCCTCTACTGTCATCTGGTACACACAGTGCTTCCTGAGCTCCCTCTCTGGACCAGGGACTCTGCCGCACACAATAATGAGACTAGCACGGCCTCTGATTTTATACAGTTTATATTCTAGAAGAACACTTGCAAACCACTGTTTGCCTACTTGACCGTTTAACTAAGTACAATGGTGGAAAGAGCTAGCTGCAGAAGAAAAGCAGAGGATGCTGTGAGTCTTGGGGCAGGACTGGGGGAGACCGGGTGGTTAGAAAAACCTTTCCTGCAGAAGAAGGATGGGCAGGACCTACCCAGGAGAAGTGCAGGTAGGGAGACAATTGAGGTAGACGGAGGAGATCATATGATTTCTTCCAGGAAGATGGCAGTTTGATTTTTGGGGGGAAACAGTGTTTAGAGCAGGACCAATAAATAGGCATTGGTCCAGTCAAGACAGTATAAAGTATATAAAACAAAATGAAGTCACTCTTATCAACTAAGATGGCTGATAGTCAGCCATGACATTTCGGTTTGAGAAGGAAACTACCTAAGTCACACTAGGCAAGAAGGTACCCCTAAGGTACCTGTACACCTGGTTAGAACAGCCATGTCTGCAGAGCAGGACCACCCATAGATAGGTTCCTGGGGAAATTCCCCACTTGCCATCAGGGTGCCAAGATACTTATCAAGAGACCCAGAACAGGAGAGAACACCACTTTCAAGTTATTACTGAGGCAGGTTCCAGACCGCTGCTGAGACAGCCGAGCTCCATATACCCAAGTGCTGCTCCATGTCACACTGATCTCCCTTGGCATCGACTGTCAGAGGCTCTGCCCTGCTGCCCATCTGACTCCAGAGAGCCTTCTCTGCAAAACGCTGACAACACCCTTGCTCACTGTGGTCTCTCTTGGACCTGCAGACTGAGACTATGGGACTTGGGTTTGTTATTTTCCATTGGCTGCCATGTGTATGTGTGTTATATTTCTCTTAGATTGTTAGAGTGTGGGTAGGATATTAATGTATGTTGAAATTCTACTTCGAGTGAACCTGCATTCAATAAAAGCTGAGCGAAGAGCATAGCTACCTTGTGTGATTCTTGTCTATTCGTTGGTGCCAGGCTGCTCAGCCGTAGCTAGCTGAGCAGCTGCCTGGCTAACTTATAGGAAAAACTATGTAGCAAACATAAACTCACAACAAGCAGAGACACCAGTTTTCCCCAAACCTGGAACATAATGATGCAGTGATTTGAGGTGAGTCTAGGCAAATATGATAGTCTATCCTATCCTCTGTCCTTTGATTAAATACCACAACAGAATATAATACATGTCCACCAGACATTGAAACACCCAAGTCACACTGGCAAAAGAACAGTTTTAATTGTGAGGGAAGGAAATACAAATAACTAAAATTGTCCGGGAAAAGAAAGGCAAGAGAAGGATTGAAATAGAAATGATTGTAAACGGAAGGTAAATTCAAAGGGCAGCTTTCTTTTATTTTAACGTCCATTGTTTATTCAAAGGATCATAAGAATACACACATAAGTTTAATGCTTTTTCCTTAAATTTTTTTGAATATCAATTTTTTATTCCAAAAACAGAAGAGGCTAATGCTCACCTTTTTATTCCAAACGAATTGCCAGCATTTTATTCAGTAGTTTCACTAAAGAGCTGGAACCTTGCAGAGACTTCTGAATTAAATTAGCTTTCAGAACCACTTAAAGTTCTTCCATTCTATTAATTCAGCAGACAATCAAGTTGTTCACTTGTTGACTTTTATCCACATGCACTCAATCAAATCAACTATCAAAGAAAGATACCTATTAGTTGTTAATTTCATATGTTAGATAGGAATCCTAGAACTCCTGTTTATATCTATTTGATAACCTTCTAATCTTTGCCACAGTCTCACTAACAGCAGCATTAACTACTCTGCCATCTATCTTGATTAACAGCACTGGGACTTAGAAAGATGCTCAGCCTCTGATAAGCCGAACAGCCCAAACTTCTAACAAGGAAATTGGGCTTCTGCCACTATAGTTACAAACCCTTAAGGTTGTCCTTCAGTCACAACTGTGCACATGATTATTTTAAGCAAATAGGAAAAGCTGATTTTATTGTAGGCACTCTTATAAATAATTGGTAAGACTGAATGTGTTGCAACATTTTTATCCTCTTATTTTTTGTCTTCTAGGTTTGGGTTTTTAGAAATTGGTTTTGCCTTATATTGAATGGCAAGGGTGCTGTTATCTTTGGATCAGGTAAATTCAACAGATATTTATTAATCTTTGTGCAAATACTATTTCTTACCAACATTACAGACATAGAAAACACAGCACCATGTACCATAAAGTTTTATATTTAACATCTCAGCAATTGGATTTCTCTAATAAGTATAATTATACTGGCTTTTATATGTGTAGTGGGGAGGAGAAAGAGAGAGAGAGAGAAAGAGGGAGGGAGAGAAAGAGGGGAAAAGAGAGAGAGAGAAATAACCTAATAACCATTGTTCCACATGGTAATTTTCAAGTTATTTTTCATGCACTTCTCTAAAAGTCTATTTATACTATTTTTATTGTTTCATTGCTGAAATGAAAACACCACCCATATTGATTTTAGGAATTGGCCTACAGCCTTTGTCTCTGTGCTGTTCTCAGAAGGTCCTTGGTAACTTCCTCATCCACCTTGCTGGTACTTCTACTGCTATGGCTTCAGGGTTTCATGTTTTTAAAACTTCCACTGACCCTACTCTTCATCCCACTCCAGGTATTTGTAGGCATTGCTATGCCAGGAGACTTGGTTGGAAGCATGCCATCTCCAATAATCTACTCCGGTAACTTCTTTTTGATCTTCTCTGGATCTTTATCGGTCCACCTGCTACCTCAGGTGGCTTGTGGGAAATAGACATCAACAAGCCATTGCAGCAGAAGAAGATGGAATGAATGATTCCTGCTGTGCTATATTCCTAGATACATCCAGGATAAAGTGTGTTAAGTTGAAAGAGAGTATTTGAAGTCTTATGTTATTCATGAAGGCTTTGTGCTAGAACATTTGTGATATTAATGTGATAAACTCTGATTTGGATAAAATGTAAACTTATTACCTCCATCTGATGGGCCATAAAACATCTAAATTTTTTCCTTACTCCCATATCTGTCCAAATGACTCCCTAGTTTATTTCTGAAGCTGAGCTCACTCTCCTGCATTCCAACCCTGAATTTCTAATGACTCGTTGAGCACCTCCAAATGCACCTCCCAGAGAACCTGCAAACTTAGCGTATCCTGATTTGTAGTCATCATCAATCCTCTTACACTAGCACCATTTTGGAACTTTATTATCCATTAACAACACCACCATTCTCTAAGTCATCCAGGTTCCCCATTTTGCTTCTCTACTTTTAATCGTTACCAACTCCTAGCGATTCTATTCCCTGAAATTTCTTTTAAGTATATCTATTTATTTCCATTTCCAAATCCACATCCCCAATTCAATACCTCATTTTATCTCATTCTGAGAACTGCAGTACACTTCTATCTAGTTTCCCTTGACTGTCACTCTTCTAATACATCCTACCCACAAAGCTACTTCAGTGTAGTTACTCCCGCTTGAAATTTTTTTAGTGGTTTATCCTCTCAGTGAAGTTCAGTCAGTTTAATCTGGTATTCTGGCCCTTCACAACCAGCCCAAACTTTTAAAATTTTGTCTCATATATATTCTTCCACATAACTTTCTCCAACCATTGCCTTGAGTTTTACCTTTTCATGCCTTTTGTCATGAGGGTTCTTTTGACTCTAATTCCCTTCTTCTTCATACCTATTGGCTGCTAAAATGGTTTTTAAAAGTTTATTCAAATCCTTCCTTCCTTCCTTCTTTCCTTCCTTCCTTCTCTCCTTCCTTCCATCTGGGAGCACCTATTGTGCTTCAAAAGGACATGCAGCCCTTCTGTGAAGTGTCTCACAGTCCAGGGGTGATGACCAACACAGCAATAGGCAAAAGCAAATATGAGGGCAGAGAGGAGAATATAATTCAGTCCTGTTTGGGGGGAGGGAGGGTGAGGAATGAGTCATGGGATAATTTTTAAAGGATGTTGTAGTTATGCTGAATCTTAAAGTATGACAAAAAATGATCTAGAGAAGTTTATTAGAGAAGGAAGGTCTTCCCAAATTTCAGAACTACTATGAGCACAGCTATATGAAGACAAGGTATTTGGCGAAACCAGCAGGAGGTAGGTGTTGCTTGAGCTCGGAGCCGAAGGTGAGATTGGAGAGGTAGGTGAGGTTTGGGGAGGAACTGCTGCACCATGTTTAATACTTTAGAATTTGTCCTGTAGATGATGGGAACAATGAATGGATTTAAGCAGGAGTGAAATGGCTGTATTTTTATTTTAGATAAATCAGAGCTTTTAGGAAGCTCTGTTAAAGTGGGTTTGAGGAAGAAAAGTTCACAACCAATGACAGTATATGCAAGATGTTAACACAATCTCTATGGAGAAGAGAAAATTAAAATGATGTTGATGTTGAAGATTAGGAAGAGAGAGCCAATAAGACTCCTAAACTTTCCACTTTGCATAATTGGCTGGATAGTGGTGCCACCAAATGAAATTAAAAAAAAAATAATGCACGAGGAGCAGGCTTGGTGCTAGAAGTGAGAGGGAATGATCAAAGATAAACTCGAATAGCCTCATCACGTCATCAGGTGAAGATGAACGAAGTTAGATAATATGCAAGATGCATGGCATTCTAGCTGAAGCCCAGGAAGCAGGTCTGCACTGGGCTTTCAAGTTGAGATAAAGTAGCACCCAGGTGGTATTTTATACCTGGATTGTCTCCATAGTGATCAGTGGACTTTGGAAGGAAACCTTAAGAAATAGACGAATAGGAACAGAGGAAGTAGACAAGAAAAAAGAATTGAAGAGAAAAAAATCAGAAACATATGTTTCCCTTGATTTCAATGTTCCTTTCCTTTTTTCTTTGAGTACCTAAAGCATTTGACACTTATTAGGGGGAGGGGTAGGAGGTCCCTTCCATCTCCATTATTCTTTAAAATACCCCAATCTGATCAGAGTAAAGGAAATTTATTGGACCATGTTTACTAGTGGATGGATTTACAATTGCAAATTGATGTACTCTTGTTCCAAGATCACTTTCTTCTTCCCAATGACTTCAAGACTTGTAATTGCTAAGCTGTACCAGGGCTGTCTTGAAAGTGTTGCTTGTCCCTCTTTTCTTACAAACTCCTAAATGCTCATCACTTCTGGTGACTAGTTGGGGAATTAGGAATGGGGCATGGTAGCCCTGTATGGGCTTTTGGCATCAAATACATTTTCTAAACCAGCTTTGCTGGAGAGTCATGCATTAGAGTATTGGGCCCTAGCCCAACTAATTCTAAAGTGATAATGTACCCGTCCATCTTTGTCCCTTGTATGTATTGATTCTTCAGTCTTCAGAGACAGAAGAAATTTTCAGGTAAAGGTAGAATTCAGGTATCCCTATGTTTCCCCCTCCACTTCACTCCTTTGTGGTACTTGTCACTTTGTAATCTCATATTTTTATGTACTTATATTTTATATATATATCATATGTTTATGTTCTATATTTTGGTTATTTCTGCCGATCTCCTATTCCCTCAGTTGTACTTCTAAACTCTTTGAAATTTCACTTTGACAATGACTAAAAATATTTTTTATTTTAAACAAAATATCAGATTCTTAGATAGTTTGAAAGATTGTGACAACCTGCATCATTGTAAGTGGAAGGTAACAAAATGAATGTATTGGAAACATGGATTGACATTTTGTATGCCGACTACAGTTGCGATTTGAGTAAGGATCATAGACAAAACTGTTTTGTGATAGTTACGTATACTTTATCCTAATAATTCAGAGCCTCGTTTAATGCTTTATAATCATGCTATATAATATCTTTTCCTTCCCAATAATGTGTATGTGAACTTTCTTTTCCTACAGTCCTTTCAGTATATACTAACAATGTTGTAGTGTTGGGAGAATCTGTATTTCAATGTAAAGAGGGATAGGTCTTGCTTCTGATACTGATTTGATGAACTGTGATGAGAAAGCTCAAGTACTTATGAGAAATGGGCAATGCACTTCTTACTTTTAAAATGTGTACTGAGGGTCTGCAATGAGGAAATGCCTCTGTACTTAGGCTCTTCTTAGATGTCACTTTTTTAAATGCCTACATTCCTACAGTTCACTCTGAGCAGCCTCTTGGCTGATTGGTGCTTGGGTGACATCTTGGTGTCTTCCTTCTACTATTTGCTCAGATGGCTCTTCCCAGTGGATAGGGAATCACCTTGATCTGCACGTGTATGTGTGTTTTATGTAACCAATTCCATTTTTGAACATACACATGATCTATTTGTGTGTGTGTTTTATGCAACAACCAACATTCTTAAACATGAATAGGTACAAGTGATTTGAGTTTGCTTAAAAAATGAGTCACTGGTATTATGAATCTAAAACTGAGAATTAATCCTCTGAAATCTGGAATGAATGTCACTGGTTACCTGATTTCATATCTTTTGGACATATACTTAGAAGTGGAGTTGTTGGATCATATGGTAGTTCTATTTTTAATTTTTTGAGGAACCTCCATACTATATTCCATAAAGGCTACACATTTGTATTCCTATCAACACTTGCCTTTTTAAAAATAGTAGCCATCCTGTAGCACCATTCACAATAGCTAAGACATGTAAACAACCTAAATGTTCATTGACAAATGAATGGATAGAGAAATATGGGATGTACATATAACAAAATACCATCTAGCTTTAAAAAGAAGGAAATTGCACAATATGTAACAACATGGGTGAACCTTGAGAGTATTATCTTAAGGGAGATAAAACAGTCTCAGAAAGGCAAATACTGCACAGTCCCACTTGCATGAGGCATCCAAAATAGTGAAATTCCTGGAGTTAGAGAGTGAAGTGGTGGCTGCTGGAGGTAGGGGGATGGGAAAACAGAGACATAGCTAAGACAGTGGGTTAGTAATAACTAACCCACTTTCTTTTCCTACAGTCCTTTCAGTATATGCTAACAATGTTGTAGTGTTGGGAGAATCTGTATTTCAATGTAAAGAGGGATAGGTCTTGCTTCTGATACTGATTTGATGAATTGTGATGAGAAAGCTCAAGTACTTATTACTAACCCACTGTTTCAGAGTTTCAGTTGAACAAAGTGAAAAAGCTCTGGGCATGCACTTTACAACACTGTACTTAAAGTCAACAACAATGTATCGTGCACTTACTACTTAAGACCCTAGGTCTCATGCTAAGTATTCTTACCACAGAAAAGTGCAATAATCCCAACTTTAGAATAAAGTTTAAATTGATCCTAATAAAATATTCCTTTAAGGTCTTATAATTCTGCAGATGTCCCTGGTTTTGCTGTGAAATGCCCAGGAAATGGAGCCCTTGCAAGAGCTCGGGCCATTTCGTACGGCATGGGTGATAACCTTAGAAAATTTATGAGAGAAGGAAAGCTTTATCAATGAAGTTGGATGAAAGGTATTATATCATATCGTGACCATCGGCGGTCTATTTTTCTGGAGTCACTCAGGTGTGGCCGCAGAGCCAGGCTTGGATATTGCCGTCTTGTTTTCGGCTCAAATGTTAGCAAACAAATAATTATTCTATTTTTGATGTTGATGAGTCCAGTCTGAGGTCCTGATCTAAAAACTGAATCTAGAAATGACCTGGAAGTTTCCACTTTTTTGATGACTGCTTTTTATCAAATCTCATTTTTCCAGATTTCGTGGCAAAAGCATTTTTTCTTTAGTTGAAAGCCGTCATTTTAGGCTCTTTATAGTCTCTGTATTAAACTGTTGTTTACTTCGCTTGTTAGCTCAGTGCAGATACTAATAACTGCAATCTTCAGCCTTGAGGAAGGCATATGGGCTCTTTCTTTTCTATCAGGCACTTCCTGGAAAATACTAAGTGGATCTTTCTTTTCCTCTTTGCTTTAGTTATTTAATTGGACAAGCACTTTGCAATCTATTCTCCTCCTGGTGTTCAGAAGACAGGAAAATTAAATACAATTACAGCAACTTTGTTTTATACCTTTAGTAATTTTCTTCTCAATTCTTATGTCTTCTAATTTATAGTGAATGTTCAACTGAGTCACATAAGGCTGCACGTTTGATTCCATTAGGAAGGCTGGGTGTATGGAGTGTTTCCCTGTAACTAGTTTAATATTGTCTACATATGTGCTATTTCCCCCAGGACCTCTGCCACTCTTTTTGTTTTAAAATTTATTTGCTCTTTGTTTTGCAGTATTTTTTAGTGCTCAAATGAAGAAATAAAATCAGAGTTCTTTTTGCCCCTGCATATGGCATTTTGATAAATTAAAATCATAGCAATGTTACTGTTAGAAGTCTCATTTTTTACATCTATCCCATTCAATAATAATGAGCACATCTTAGTTATAATAATTGCATTATGTGTTTAACATTACAGAGCACTGAGAGAACATTTCCAAGCTGACTCTCTTGATCTGACAGCTACAAAAGGATCCTCTTAAACATTGTAAGGAAGAAATATTTTCATTGCTGAGAGGAGATGTGAAGGAAAGAAAATGAACATTTATTGGTCATGTAATATGTAACAGACACTATGATAGATATTTTTTGTTATTTTTGTATAATTTCATGGAGTAGAAATTAGTATACCCATCTTATAAACATACTTTGAGGTAAAGTACCTTGGCCAACATATATGATGAGGAGGTGGACAGGCTGGGGTTCCCACCTAAGTTTACCTGGCTATGGAGTTCATATACTTTCCTCAGTGTCTTCTGCTGCTCTCTAGCATCATGACAGTGTGAAAGGCATTGGGCTAGGAAGAAAGTACCTGAGTCTAAAACCATTTTACAACTGGGATTCCATGAACTTTGGCTTCTTGACTACTGTCTCCCAATTTCTCAAAGAAGAATAAAATAGCTCCCAAGTTGGCTTTCAGAATTAAATAAGATTCTGTATGTGTACATTCTTTGTAGGAAACAGTTATTACAAACATGTATTCACTTTTATGGTAGGCAATCTACAAAATACTTTAAATGTGTTTATTAATGTAATCATTATTAAAACCCTTATTTTTAATCCTCATTTTAGAAGGAAACCGAGGCACAAATAGGCTAAGAAACTTTCCCAAGGTCATACAGTTAGTTAAAATGCAGAACCATGATTTGAACCCAGGAAATTGGGATTTGGAATGTAGGATATTAATCACCACTCTATA
The DNA here is from genome assembly GCA_004027735.1 of Carollia perspicillata. NCBI lineage: Eukaryota > Metazoa > Chordata > Mammalia > Chiroptera > Phyllostomidae > Carollia > Carollia perspicillata. Next base: position 6,411 of record PVKM010019968.1, on the reverse strand, counting down.
CAGAGTAGATAAAGTAGGTTTACAGTTGTAAGTGAAACACATAATTTATTCTTGTGTTATTATTTATGTACTAATTATTTTATTATGTCTTTGTTTACCTGAACAACTATAAACCTACTTTCACCCACCCTAGTAGTGTGCTATAAAATGTAGGGATTAGTATGATAATTTCAGACTTCTACATGATATCAAAATGATACAAGAACTTTGTTCAACAAGTTCCGTGTCCTCTAACAGTTTTGGAAAAGTTGAGCTGGAACTACTCATCATCCTAGCATCAAAAATGTGCCATAGGAGTTATTCTAAAGGTCAGTCTAGCCTACTACTGTATCAGGATGGAATCAGGGATCCACTTTGGCCCACTAACAATGCTTAGACTATCAACAGTAATCCCCTCTTCCCAGGGAGACACTGGCGTCTCAGTGACATGCCCATGGAAGAAGGGCTTTAAGGATCCTCCCAAGGTGACATTCTCTTAGAGATACAAATATTACATATATATATATGAATATATATTATATATATATATTCATAATATAAGTATAAAATGAGGGAATGCTTCTTGGAGATCTACATTAACAAGGCCCAGAATTCAGGGTCTACTTTTTCGGCTTGTAAGCCTCCACTCCTCACTCTCACCTCACAACTCTGACACAACAGTACTCCACACTCACTCTTTTCTTCTGGACTTGAATGTGGCCTTAGAATGCTTCTGAACACTACTCTGAGGCATCACTATGATTTCTACTCTAGTCTTTACTAATTCCTTTCTTCTCCTTGCTTTAGGTCTTGTTTGCTCTTTTTTTCAAAGCATCTTAAGGTGGACATTTATGTTATTAATTTGAGATCTTTCTTTTAAATACAGATCTTTATTGGTATAAATATTCCCCTAAGTGCTGTTTTAGCTGCATTCCATGAAGTTTGGTATGCCATGTCTTCACTTTCGCTCAACTCAAAGTATTTTCTAATTTTCATTTTGATTTCTTCTTTAATTCATTGGTTATGCAAGCATGTTTTGTTTAATTTCCACATTGTGCTTTGCAATTTTCTTTCTACTTTTTTATTTCGAATTTTATTCCACAATAGTCAGAGAACATATTGTATGTTATTTCTATCCCTTTAAATTGACTGAGGTTTGTTTTATGGTCTAGCATGTGGTCTATGCTGGATAATGTTCTACGTGCACTTCAGAAGAATCTATATTCTACTGTTGTGGGTGCAGTGTTCTAGAGGTATGTCTTAGGTGGGTTTATAGTGCCATTCAAGTCTTCTGTTTCTTTGCTGATCTTACACTTAGTTGTTTTATTCATTATTGAAGATGGGATATTAAAGCCTCCAACTATTGTTGTGGAATTGTCTATTTCTCTTGACATTTTTGTCTGTTTTGGCTTTATGTATTTTTGTGCTTTGTTGTTCAACATCGATTTATTGAATGCTTATTATATTCCAGTCACTGTACAAGATAGTGGGAACACAATGGCAATCAACATGAACAGTATATTACCCTTAAGGCTTACAGTGGGATATATAGGCTCTGAATAAGTCAACTTACAAATGGAAATATAATTTATAAATTGTAATAAATGCTAGCTTCCCCAACTAGTTTGTAACTCATTTGTGACATTTATCAAGACTTGAAATTATTGTATTAATTTACTTGTTTATGTTTCTGTCTCTCCTGATAGTTTGCAAACTATATATATTGACCATAAATGCACTTTCCGTCCCTGGCTCAGGTGTTTTGAACTGTGCTCAACAAGTCTTTATTGAAGTAAAGAATGAAAGAAAGAAAAGAACAGTATACCTAGGGAGAGAAAACAAGAGATGCTTGATTTAGTTTTCCAAGATTAAGGAAAGGCCTCTTTGCTGAGTTATTTGAAGCTTCAATCTGAAGGATAAATAAGACTTGGAAAAGGAGGGTTGGGTGAGGAATTAAAAACTAAGAGAATTGAGTATGCAAAGGCCATGAGGCCTAAAAGAACTGGTCACATTCAAATCCAGCACTGAACAAGGGGACAGTGCCAGATGAAGCTGGTAGGGACCAGTTAAATTGGGGTAAGTATGTGGATGAGAAAGGCTAGATTGTTGAAACAAAGAGAAGTTCAATGGCTCAAACAGACAAAAGTACATTTCTATCTCCCAGAACAGTCTGAGAAAGCTAAAGCATTTCTCCTTGAGAAATTTACCCAGAGACTTAGGTTAATAGAAGTGTTCTGCCATTCTTGACACTTCTCTTTCAAGATTGCTTCAGTTGTTGCTATTTTTTAGTTGATAGGAAGGTAAAAGAACTTAAGGGGCATGGGTGTTCCATGTTTTAAGGCCAATGTGTGGAAAGGGCAGACATCACTACCATTCATATCAGAAGTATCGCTGCAAAGCAGCTGTATGTTTATACTTAGGTCATGCAAATTTCAGTTGTTGTCCAGACATCATGTGCCCAGATGCAACCAGAGAAGAAGGAGAGAATGGAATTTAGTGGACAATAGAAGTTTCTTCCTTACAAAGGATTTGGAATTGATGTTGAGAGCAAAGAGTAGTTATTGCAGGTTTTTAAGCATAAAGATATGATCAGATTACCATTTTAAAATGGCTTCTGTGAGAAAATTGATTATAACAAATAAAGAATGGAGGTAGGGAGACTGGATTGACAATTACTACAATAGTGCAGATGAGAAATGGGAGTTTGAATTACAGAGGTGTAATAGAAATGAAGAGAAGCAGATAGTAGGTTTATAATTGCCTAAACATGAGGAAGTTTTTGAAGTGTGGATGAGGGTTATATGGAGAAAGATGTATAGAGTTTTTCATGAAAGATTCTGGCTTGAGGGATTGAGTAGATGGAGGTGCCATTGACTAAGCTGGGAATACTTGGGAAAGAAGTTGTCTTCTGAGATCAAGAATTTCGTTTTGTACGTCTTGTGTTTGAGATGTTTGTTTTCCTATGATTTCAACTGGCTGTGGAAGAGTGGAGAGTAGAACTCCCTTAATAGTTTATAGCTGGGCCAATTGAAATGGTGCCTCAGACATGGTCTAATGGATTGTGAATGGAACATTATGTACTTAGAAGCATCCTTTGCTTCAACTTTAATAAAATACATAAATTTTTCCAAACATGTTTACTGCTTCATATGTCCTCAAGCAGTAGCCCTCCAAATGTTCTTTTCTCCTGCCTTATCATTTAGCTCCTTTCTTATATTAGTCTTCTCAAGCAATCATCAAAAATATCATAGGTTTAGTAGCTTAGTCACAGTTCTGGAGGCTGGAAAGTCCAAAATTAAGTAACATACCAACAAGGTAAGGCTCATTCTGATATTTCTTCTTTTAGTGTGGAAGTGGCTACCATCTTCTGTGTGCTCACGTGATCAATCACTTCTTCGTGTGCACATGGAGACAGAGTGGGGGGAGAGAGGGCGAGAGAGAGAGGGAGGGAGAGAAAGAGAGAGATCTTTTTCTTTTCTTTTTTAATAAGACACTATTTTCCACATGAGTACCCTACCCTTAAGAGCTCATTTAACTCTAAGGATCTCCCAAAGCTCCTAACTCCAAATCTCCAAATACTACCACATTCGGGGCTGAGGCTTCAACAGATACATTTTGAGGGAACATAATTCAGTGCATTCATCCCAGAGCGATCCTTCCTGTTTTTTCCAAGCTCCAAGAATCTCAGAGAGCCTCACTTGTCCACTCAACTTCAGACACCCTCTTTGTCCCCACAGTACACTGTGCATGTTTTCATCCCATAGCTGATCATGTGAACTACAAATGGGTATGTAGTCTCTCTGCCCAATGAACTCAGCATTCTGAAGGTGGTACCTAGCTTTACTCATCTCTACATCCCAAGGGTCTAGCATAGTGCCTGGAATACAACAGGCACTCAGTAAATATTTGTTAAGCAAATAAATTCTTCTTGAGAAGCCCATTTTGTGTTACTAGAAATGACTCTTTTTAATTTTAAAATAACAACCATATATCTAGAAATGCGCTATCTAAAATGTAAAAAAATATATACATTTATGGTGCATTAACATATTGAGAGGGAAGAGTATGTTTTAACTTGATTTCGGCTTCCCGACGACAGGGCCGATCTGGGGAAAATGAGGTTCTGCAGCGCAGAGTCCACACTATGGCACGAGGCACAGGGCGGCTTGTGGCTCTGGGGGCCGCCCTGCCTGTGCACATGCTGACAGGTGTGGCTAATGTAGGTGCCCTCTCTTTTGAGTGAAAAGAAAATGATCTCACCTGAATATTTTTCAATGCAGATAGAAGCATAAATAAAGATTTATGTAGAAATTGAAGATGGCTGAAACAGAATGAATGTGTAAAAGGGGTCAGATGAGAATAAAAAAAACCCATTCTGAAAGTTGGTCTCTGTAAAACCTTACACTATTTCCCTGCTTATTGTTTTGTTTTACTGTAATATTTATTGTTTACTATACTCCAGGCAGTTAAGCATCTCACATAATTTTTCTCAATTAATCCACACAACAGCCCCGGGGAGGTAAACTGGTTGATTTTAGTTTATGCTCTGAGTTGTTATAGGCTTTCACACACTCTAATCAGGATTTTGGGGTGGATCCTTAGATATATTTATTAACATGTTAAGCCATAGTAAGCTTGACTTCCTAATTATAAATTTGACTGTTATTCTTGTTATTTTCCTGCAAACAAACGAACAGTTGTGCTTTTATCATTTTGGACTGACAGACCCTTTCATTAAAGTTAAACATTATTCATGGACTCTTAATCATTTGAATTTAGTCATTCTTTCTATTTCCTCTTGTGATTGTTGTTAAATGAGGAGTTGCAATGAATCCTGGGTAAACAGTAATGACTGGCCAAAGCTTAAAGCTCTTTGAGGAAACACCAGACCCATGAACTCCAAGCAAGGCAACAGGTTTGAGCCCAGTCCCAGCCTCAAAGACCTGTGGAGAGATTGTTCAGTGTGGTGACTAGACTAGGCTTAGGGGACTGTGAATTCTTTGACCGTAGCCGTGAAGACTCAGAGGATGCCAACTGTACCATGACTGGCCTCTCAATGGTAACAAGAAACAGCTGCAAGTCTCGTGCCCCCTTCTCCTGACTCTTTCTCTGGGTTTTACCAAGGATTGTTCTTGCTCCTTTGGTGAAAACCTCTCTCTCAATGGGCCTTGTAGAAATACTCCATAAATGTTATTGTATTAGAATATTCTAAAACACAGACTTTTAGCTCTTGAAGTCATTCAACCTTGTAAAAGATCATTCGATTTAGAAGAATAAAAATAGTCTTATGCATTTGAAATCGGTGGTTCCTACAATATAAAATAGTGTGGGTTGTGTAGGTTCAAATTTAGATACATGTGCTTTGCATGGTAAAGGATGGATTTTTACTTACTCTAAGTATTTATAAATCACTTCATTTAAAGATCACACTTAGAGATATTATAATAAATCAGGATGTTGTATTTTACTCAGTTTACGTTTAGTCTTAGAATGTTTGCATTCTGTAAAATGTTTTTCAAGACTCCCTAAAAAGACAAAATAGACACCCTTTAAACAGTTTACAAGATACAGATCTTTATCTCCTACAAAAGAAAGAAAACAAGAAAGCTGTAAATAGTAAGTTCTGAATAGCAATGGCATAAACTGTCTAATCAATGTCTTCCAGAACTGGCAAGTGACACCTCTTTGTTTTTTGCAAATAAAAACCTTCTTACCATCACAATATAAACCATTATCTCGGCAAGCAAGGTATATTTAGAAATGTACACAATGTACATTTCCTGCCAGCCTCTAGATCAGTAGGTGAAGATCTAAAGTCATGCAAATATTACAGTAAATGCAGGCAACCAATTTCTAATTATTCCATATCAGCAGATTTGTGAGGAATATAATTTATTAAAAAAGAACAGTTTATGATCAGCAGACCTTGGTTATGACTGTTTAGGAATTCAGTGCATTTTGATCTAATCACAAAATCAAAATATTCATGAAACACAATGATATCTCCCCAAAGCAGCCGGGCAGCCATTAATTTTGAAATTCGGGTAATTTATTAACACTTATCTGAAGCTGTAAAAGCTTACCTCTGTGTTTGTAATACGGGGAAAAGTGAAAGCAGTTTTAAAACTGATTCCTAATGATTTATAATGGTTTGCTGTAATTTGAGCCAGAAATTCAATTAAAATGTATGTCTAGTTTTGTTTCAAGATCTTTAGTTAAAAATTCTATTAAAATTCTATTTCCTTCTTGCATTAAATGTATCTGTTATCTGCATATACAAGAAATATAAGAAAATTCTATCATTTATTCCCCAGTCTCCATAAATGCTTTAAAAAGCATTCATTTTTATTTCATAATTCTGCTAAGGTAGCATTTAGAATTTATATATAGTAGAGGAAGAATTACTGTGTATGCCATTTTCTCAGCAAGAGA
>PVKM010019967.1:0-23757 GCA_004027735.1 Carollia perspicillata | reverse complement strand
CCTACGTTTGTCTAATTCTTCCTATTGGATTAATTCCTAAAAGTAAAATTTCAGAGTTAAGTGGTATGAGCATTTTAAATTTTGATACACATTGCCAAACCAATAAAAATGTTGAATTAATTTACATTTCCACCAGCTGCATGTGGGAGAGATGCCATTCTCTTCTCAGCCCTTGGCATCACTGAATCTGCTCTGGCAGTGGCCATTGGGACCTCCTTACTTCCAAACCTGACAGCTCTTTACAGCCTCCTCTTGCTCAGAGCTCTGCCACAGGGACCGCCATAGACATGCCCTCCCGAAAAGTCTTCCTGGGCTTTTCTTGGCTCTCCTCTCTGGCTCTCCTCTCCTATTTCTTTGGCATTTGAAATCTCTTCACCACCCTCTTCCCTGTATGAATGCCATGGGGTCCTGGGTTCTTCCCTTTTCTTCTTCTTTCTCCAAATGCCCATACTCCTTAGTGTGGCAGTCTTTCTTAATTGCAGGCCACCAGCCATTCCCTCTGACTTCCCTGTTAAAAGGACCCCAGTTTTGTTCAAGGCTTAAAGTGTCCAGCCCCAAAGGATGAATCATGAACGATCTAAGCCAATCATGGCTGTCCTGTTCCCTTCTGTGAGCTACAGGTGCCTGTGTGACCTGGTTTTGGCCAGTGATACCCAAGGGGAACTTTGCCCTGGAGCTTCTGGAATTTTCTTGTACAGAATGGAGATCTGCGAGAAGACCATTGTTTCCCCACAAGCCTCAGTCCTATTTGGACTACTGCTGGGGAGGATAAGACACTTTGAGTTAGGGCAACCATTCTATGGGCCAGGAGAGAGAGGCCAAGTGAATCACAGGCCACCTGTCCAGGGGCCCAACATCGGTGAGCTGCTGAAAGAATGCTGAAAGCACTCAGCTCCAAATTCCTTGCTAAATAATAAAATAATCTATGAGAAGAGCTTCAAATGGATTTTCTGTTCCTTATAGCTAACTATTTCCTAACAAATAGACACATAGAGGTCAGCTTAGCCTAATACTCTACCTCGATGGTGGCAATGGAGCTGTCTCTTGAGCCTCAGAACTATTTACAATGATAACATTAATTGTTAATGATAATAACAATAAATATTCATTAAGTATCTGTTATGAGCTAAGAACTGTTCTAAATTATATACATCATTTAAACATCACTACAATTCTATAAGGTTAATGCTAAAGAGCTATTAGTATTCTCATTTTATTAATAAGGAAACTGAGGGACAGAGGGATTAAGTAACTTGCCTAAGGCCATAAATCTAAGTGGCCAAGATAGGTCTTTGGGTTCCTATGCCCAAATACGATGTCATGCTGCCTCTCGGCTACCTGGATAACTAAAGAGAACCTGAATTTAACATGTCCCAAATGGGGCCCATCCTCTGTCTTCCTAATAAATGGGCTCTACCTTCAAACCCTTCCTCTTGATCACGGCTACTTGGAGCTATGCTTTTCTCTTCTCTTCCACATCCAATCAGTTACCACCTGCTGACAATTCTACCTTCTGAACCTATTCAGCACTCTTCCACTGTCCTAGCTTACAGTAAGTTCCTAAGGAATGCTGGCTGCTATGGCCAGGCTCTTTACAATTGAGCTGCTTCTGCTGTCTTGTCTTCCACCATCCAAAACCTTCTTCACCTTAACTGCCTAAAAGGAATTTAGATAGAGGACCTGTTCCAGGAAGGGAGAGATCATCACAGATTACTATAGTTTAATATAAACTCGCGTGTGATAGACAGGGTTCATTTGTTCAATGTCCTCTCAGTGTTCCATTGTTAAAGATGGCCTACCAAATATTTATTTACCAAACATTTGCATTTCTACCTCCATGTGATTGCTCTCCTGCCCTTTGAAGTCCCAAACCACAATGCCTCCAACCCATCTTTGTCCTTAGCTCCAGATGGCGTATAAATCTCAACTGCCCAATGTCTCCCAGGGTCTCATATTCTCATGGTACCCCTGAATGTACATCTGTTATAAATTTTGAATATTTTCTCTTATTCATCTGTCTCATGTTAACTTGATGATTAGCCTAGCCAGAAGGACTGAAAAAATTATTTTTTGTGCCCCCACACTTCCATTCAAGTACCTAATTTTGTAACTATATGGAAAGGCAGCATGACCCTGTGAGAGATGCTTGGCTCTGCCACTTATTGACTTGGTACCAAGTTGCTCAACCTCTGATTCTTTATCTGTAAAATCTGGATAAGAACACAGTTCGGTTTCCATCACAGGGCTATCATGGAGCTGAAATGAGAGTGAATATGAACACTAGTTTCACCCTGCTAAGTTCTCTAGAAATATAAGGTGAATTTTGCAAAAGGACCCAGAGGGGTCCTCTAAACATCACTACGATTCTATAAGGTTAATGCTAAAGAGCTATTAGTATTCTCATTTTATTAATAAGGAAACTGAGGGACAGAGGGATTAAGTAACTTGCCTAAGGTCATAAATCTAGGTGGCCAAGCTAGGTCTTTGGGGTCCATATTCAACCCAGAGGGGGGAAAAAAGGCTTTCTTTACAGATGGGTAACCAAAAGTAATGCAAATTAAGCAAAATTAAAAATCTCTCAGTTAATGCTTAATCTAGAAATAATAATATTAATTAAAAACACATTGCCATTGATTTCTTAAATCTATTTCATTATTTGGCTCTCTCTATTTACTAAAGAGTGAGACTACTTTATTGAGTTTTACTATTTTTATTTGTGACCTCATTGGTTTTCAACTCAATGAAAATGTTTTAAAGAAATAATATCGTTGTTTTGGGGCCTTGGATCCAGTTATACTTGGCCATTTGTTCAGTCTCAACTTGAAAAGTGGTTTGTAATATTTTCATTAATAATTAGTACTTCTGGAGAGTAAAATTATATATCTCACCTGAACATAGGAAAATCCAACATGCGTGAGGTGGGCCAGTGCCTAGGAAATGGGCCTGACACCGGCACCGAAACCTACAAAAATCTCCCTCAACGGCCAGCAATCCCTGGGCACCTGCAAAGGGGGTCTAAAGCTTGCTTTGCAAAGTTACAATGCTGTGTGTCCATTTGGAAGCAAAAGTCTGCTGATTTGCTGTCAGCTGCTGCACAGGGCACATAGGTCTTATTGGCTAAAGGCAGCGCCTAGCACTTAGTGAGTGATCAAGAAGTGTTGCCTGAATTGAAATGAAAAAAAAAAAAAAGACAAGGCACATTACCTCGTGGAGATTAAAGCAATTGTATGAGTCAACACCACACTTCCTTTCTTTCCCAATTTAAGTCACTACTAAAATGGTCATTTTTAAGTTCTATTTAAAAAGGATTAATTTTAGATTAAACCGGATATGAGCTGTCTTAAATTCTTTTTTAACAAGATTGGGCATATATTTTTCTTTTAATGTGGATATAAGAATATAACAGAAAATAAATCCTGCTACTCTGAAAACTTACTTTAAAGCACCCATTAGCAATAAGTGAACAGTATGTTCATTTCACTGCTAATCAAATTTAGAGAAAGCATAACCAATGCCATAATTACATGGGCCCTTTTCCAAAAAAAAGAATGACTAAGTTGACTGTTATTTTTCTATAAGTGACTACCTTGATGCATAGACTTTTGCCTTCTTGTTGAACACAGCACAACAGACAGGAACAGTAGTGCCTGAAGCTGCTATCGGAGCCCATCCCCTTCGTTCCTTCCCCTTCTCCTTCAAAGAAATTTAACAAGAATCAATCCCAAGATTTTTTGACCCCGAAGACTAACTCCTCTACTGCCCAGCCCTTTGTGGCCATCTGTACCTGACCCACAAGAAGGAAAGACAGTGGCCTGACACTTTGGAGATCCCTCCTGGAGTCCTGGCAGTGTGGACATTTCCCTAGTCTGCTACAAACAATTCACTTGAGGCAAGTAAAGTCAACGGTGACCCAGAACTTGCATATTTCCCCGAGAGGTGTCCCTAAGCTGCTGCACTCCTGGTTCACTGCACTTGCTCCACTCCTAGCAAGAGCTGTTGCTAACCAGCCACCATGGATACACAGTGAGATACTTCCGATATTCTTTTCTTCTTTGGCAGTGGAAACACAAAGGCTTTATTATTGAGCTTCAATTTATCCATTGTTGCAAGTGTCCATCAACCAAGTCTATGAACCAATTCACAAATTATCAAAAATGTTAAGCATATTCATACCCTTAATATCCTAATTCCATTTCTGGGAAACCATTTTAATAGATTAATCTAAAACATAAAAAAAGAGCTTTTCTGGTCAAAGATTTTTTTCCTAGCATTTATAATAGTGAAAACTGGGAAGTAATCTTCAAGCTACACCTCAACAGGGAAAGGTTAAGTGGACTATTTTCTTTTTCTTATTAAAAATGATGTCTATACTCTGGTTTCTCTTCAGATTGTATAAATCTTTTGCCTTTTAAAAATGATGTCCACCCAGAATTCTGCTGCTTTAAAAAATTTACTCTCTAGATAAAAAGCAAGTATGTAAACACACACACGTGTGTGTAAACACATTATTTTGATCCGTAATAGAAAAAAGGTAAAAAAAAAAGTACGTATACGGCCATTAACAGTAACTTCATAAAATACAGTTTTTTAATTTCAAATACTTATACATCTTTGTTTTACAACACACATGTGTTATTTTTATAATTAAATTAATACTTTAAAAAGCTGTTTAAAAAGACCGAAGTCACAATCCGTGTGAGTGGAGGCGAGTCTCTAACCTGGTCCCTAGGAAACGTTCCCTGAGTTTTGTGTCTCTCAGTTTATAATTAAAGACATGGCAGGTGTTCCTTCTTTTACTCCCAAAGACACGGCATGAAGTTGCAAATGGCTGGTGCAAAGGATTCCCGCCACCTCCCATGCACCCCGTTGTCCCGGCTTATCCTTCTTCCTCACTGTGACAGGACACAGCATCCGACCCTCTCCTCTCATACTCCAGGTAATCTCCAACAATCAACCAGAACTAACACACGAGACACAACCTGCCATGGTTTCTTGAGTATTTGAAGTCATTGAGGATAATAGGCACCGATGATACTGTTAACAGTTTACCTGGGGTGAAGGAATCCTATATTTCATGTGCATATCTATTGTAAGGTGCATTCTGATTTCTGAGTGCAATTTAAAAGGGCTTTTTAGAATCTTTGGAATGCTGTTCTTGCCCCCCTGATGTGGCAGCCTGTCCTTTCTTTCCCCACTCATGGCATTCTGCGTGCTTGCTGACATGCCACTTACTGCTAAGAAGACAGGGCATGGACACAGTCGCTGGGCGGGGCCCACTCAATCCACTTAGTGTGGGCCTTCTGGGACTGCCTGGATCTGTCTTCCCAGCCTGCAACGTACTCTGAAGGAGAAGCAGGAACCTGGGTTCAGAACGGAGCAAACTGATTTATTAACACGTGTGAAATTCCACTTGGAGGATGAGGTTGCTGTTAGAAACAGACGCACAGGGAAAAGATGTAAGAAATACCAGACCACAGTTATCGGGGACCGTTTGTGCAGGGGCAAGTCTCACCTCTGCAGTAAGGCAGGATATGTAAATAGACATTAAATATTTAATAACTAAGGAAGGGGACATCAAAGATAGCCATCCTTTTGTTCAACAAACTCATCAATTAACTATCAAGAACTAAAATTTGTGCTGGGCCATGGGGATCTCAAGATGATTAAAACATGCTTTGTCCTCAAGGGGCTTGCAGTCTAGAAGACTGAGGCAAAGAAGTGGGAAGAAAAGGGAAATTCATCTGAACCAAGGACAGTGGCAGCCTCCGAGGGCATGGCTTCTACTGGGGTTGAGGAGGGGAAACAGGAGGGGTTTCTGAGAAGAAGTGAGCTGAGTCTCAAAGAGGAGTGAGCGTTTACCAGGCCAACACTCCGAATGGTTTCCTTGAGCGATTCAGAAGACTGCAGCATATGGTGGATGCACTTAAAGAAAAAGCCTCTTTCCCCTGCACACAGGATACATGGGGCCTGCGAGTCTCCACAGTGAGAACATGCTTGGCACCGCTAAGTTGTTCTACGAGGGAGCAGGTGTTAGTCTGGTTCCCAGATGTATGTCACCAGGATCAAGAGCTGACCCACAGGTGGGATCTCAGGACACATTGCTGTGGCATGGCACCAATCTCCCCATTTGGGCCCTGTGGCCCTGGGTGAAATGCCAGGGTGGGTGCTGGGACTGAAGGTGCCTGTCAGCAGGCTGGGTCTTCTTGGGCTGCAATCACCGTTGGCACAACGAAGCTTTGCAGCAATGTGTTATCAGCTATAGGAGCTGGGACCATTGAGTGTTGGGCCTCTGGAAGGCTGTCCAGCAATGTTTGAGCCTAATTCAGTAAGTCAGAGAATTGACTCAAGGTCAAATCTGGCTCAAGGTAAGGAAGGGAAGAAGGACTGACAAACTCCTACCTGTGGCCTATGAGCTCCCCATGACCTGACCCTCAACCACCTGAGTCAGTTGGAGGTACCATCCTACATTCAGCCACTGTATACTGGCCAGACTGCTGAGCACTTTCCAGGCATTATATTGCTGCCTGACACCTCACACCCTCAGCAGAGTCAAATGCTTTTTCTTTGGAGCTTCCTGAGCAGAATCAAACCCATAAAAAGGAGCTGAGATGACTGATATCTACCCTGGGGCTGCTCGTACTTCTCACATTCTATGCATAACATTTTGGTCCTGGTCTGTCCTCATCACCCACACAATTAGGAGAATGTAATTCATTCTTAAGGGCTCCTCATTCAAGACAGAGAATGGTTTGTTACAAGAAACATCAGGATTTCTTAAAGCTGAGATCCTATTATGACTTTTATCAAGGATGTTCTATTCCCTTGGCTGGAGGCCAGCTGCATCTACAGTAGACTGGAATTCTGAAAGATGAGAGCAACATGTGCTCAAGCCCAGACAGGTAGGCTGGAGCAGGGTGAGACAGTGAGAGTGCGGTTTAGCGGAAAGAGCATAGGCACAGGACATGAAGCCAACCTAATACTGCATCTAGAAAAGGAAGATCATCACACCTGACTCACCTGCCTCAGTGAGTTTGGGGTGCTGTAAACAGATGCACAACACGCTACTGAGAAACAGGCTCACATTGAGACTAGTGTGATCATGTTTCCCCCCACACTCTGCTGATGTAGGTTACCTGCTTCCTTTAAGTCAACAGTTGTTTTTCTTTTTTCCTTCAGGAAATCTAAACCTTCCCTCATCTCCCACAGTTCCTCTTTCTTCTTCATCTCGTCTCACCTTCTGCTCACATCCCCCCTCAAACTCTTCCCTCTCTACACTTATCTCTATCCACACCCATCTTTCACAGATGTACCTCTTCCTTTCTAAAATGAGCTCCCAGTCTGCTCTTAACCCATGCCCCTCTCATCTCCAGATGCTAATCCTATTGCATCTCCAATCTTTCCTGCCTACCATGTTTCACCAACCATCTAAGCCTAAACAAACAGCCTATCTTGAGCTCCCAATCTAAATTTCCAGCTCTCTCTTCTTCCTGTCTCTGATCTGAGCCCCAGTTTTATTCCATTATCTATTCATTGATTCCTGCAATACTTACTTGTTGAGCATCTCTGTCAGACAACATGCCAAGCACTAGGTACCAGAATGGCCCCCATTCTCTTCTGCTGGGAAAGATGGCCATTATCAGGCAGTCATCAAATAAAAACATAATTATAGCTAGGGAATTTTCTACAAAGGAAATCTATGTGTGCAATGGGGACATATAAGAGCAAATAAGGGTGCTAAGGAAAGCTATTGCAAGGAAGCAACTTGCAACATACAATGCTAAGATCTGAAGACTGAGTGGATTGATTGTTCCAAACAATGAAAACACATTGATTTACAAAGGCCCTGGGGCAGTAGGGAACTTGAAGTATTCATGGAAGACCAGTGTGTATAGAACCCAGGGAGTAAGGGGAAGATGCTGTGAGAAGAGAGATAAGTGGGGGCTGACCTTTAAGCTGTTAAGGAATTTTGTCTTCTTCCTGAAATTGGTAATATATTGATTATCTTCAATGATCCTTCAATAAGCACCAGACACTCATCTACATGCTAGGGACACAAGGAATTCAGCAGAGAACGAAGCAAAGTCCTGATCCCATGGAGTTGACATACTGACCACACAGCCACAGAAAGTGCTCAGCAAAAGTGGGTGCACGGAGATCACTGTGATGATCCACGGGAACATGGCAACAGACTGGACCAAGACTAGGCTGAGAAGAAGAGAAGCTGGTGAATTAGAAAGATCCTGAGGAAGGACAATCAGTAGGACGTGGTGATGGACTGGCCAGGGGATAGAGTTCCTGTTTATCGTGAGATTTTGTTCTTGTTTTAAGAGAGATTCCTGAAGGACGAGTTATAAAACATGAAGGGCAGGGTCTGAGAAGAAAAGTCTGACTCTCTTAACAGGAGAAGGGGTTAGTGCCCATTTAAAGTTCCTGAGAAGGCAGGAAAGGGCTGTGCCCAGAGCCTAAGTAAAGGATTTGGCCTTAGAAGGTAGGGTTATTCATATTCCATCACTTTTGTAGGAGGGGTGGTGAGACGTTTATTAACTCGATACCAACACGTTTAGTAGTTCTGGTCCAGGAATTTCCTTCTTTTTTTTTTCTTATAGAGAAAGAGACAAAGTCATTTGATGAGAGAGATGTGGGAAGAGGTAGAGAAAAGTGAGAAATTACAGAGCATCAGCAAAAGGGAAGTGGGACAGAGAACCTTCCAGAGTAATTTAGTCAGATTGCCTGGCAGGCTGAGGGCCCTTCAAGGTTCGTGTTTCTAAATGGATATGTGTGTTAGGCAGAAAATGTCCCCCCAGAATATATTCACTTCCTAATCCCCAGAATTTATGAATATAACCTAACGTAGCAAAGTATGTGATTACTTTAAGGATCTTGGGAAGAGACATTTACCCTGGATTATCTGGGGTGGAGGAAGGTGAGGAGAGCGCTAAATGCAATCACACGTATCTTTAAAAAAGAGATGCAGAGGAAGTTTTGAGAGAAAGAGACAGAGGAGAGGGTGATATGAAGACAGAGCAACTGGAGTAATGTGGCTACGAGCTGAAAACTTCCGGCAGCCACCAGAAACCAGAAGAGGCAAGGAACAGGCTCTCCCCAAGAGTCCCCCGGAAGGAGTGTGGTCCTGATGACACCTTGGTTTTTGGCCCAGTGACACTGATTTTAGACTTCTGGATTCCAGAATGGTGAGAGAATGAATTTCTGTTGTTTTAAGCCACCGCATTTGTGGTGATTTGTAACAGCAGCCCTATGGAGCTAAGACAATGTCTGTCTGCCAATCTGCATTGTAGCACAGCTTTCTCCAAGTTCAGGGCTGAGGTACATGCACAAAGCAGTTATGTCGCCACTAACATAAAAATGTTAAATTGGTATGCAGGCAAACTCCTACACTAGGATCCAGAAAGACAGCTGTACACGTTCAGGTTGCTTTGGAAAGAGGTCAGAAGGTGTGTGTGAACCTGCACGTCCTCATATGGGCACATGTGAAGAAGCCCTGGATGTCAGCTGTCTTTGGGAGGTCAAGGGGCTGAGTGTGAGGGCCAGAATCCTTCTCATTTTGTCAAAAATACAACTGGTTTGGGGGCCGAATTTAAAAGGAAACTGACAGTAAGTTATTTTAATAATAACTTAAAATACCTTGTGCTTGCTTACCATGTGCCAGGCACTGTGTTAGTGCTGAACAAAGCAATGTCCCTACTCTCGTGGCGTTGACAGTGCAGTGAGGGAAAATGGCTAATAGACCAGCAAGCATACACCAGGTCAGGTGGTGAGAAGACAAATGAAGAAAACGAAAGCAAGATAAATGGGATTAAAACTGATGGGGATATTGTTTCCTAAAATATGGTCAGAAGTAGACCATTTGACAAAAAATGATGTTTCATTTTTTGAACAGAAACTTGAAAGAAGTGAGGGGGTGAGACTTGTGGATACCTGGGGGGAAGCATCTGGGTAAAGGGAAGAGGAGATACAAAGTCCTTGAAGCATGAACCAGTGGCTCAACTGAGGCTACAGGCTTATTCAATTCACAGATGGCATATGGCTGTGAGGACAGTAATTAACTATTTATCCCACACAGTAATTAACTATGTGGGATCAAAGATACCAAATCTAGAAAAAGTGGGAAATACTGGTGAGATAGGTCATGTTGAAAAATCAATTTAGCAGGGTAAAAATCCAAGGTCTTGAACTTGAGTCCAAGAAGGTAATGACACAAGAATGGGATTTACAAGCTGTGGTTTAGTGACCACATAGTAGAAAGAAGGGAATTCCTTCCAACCAACACTCATACCTCTCCCAAAACAAAGGACTATGGGACATCATGTATCAGCTGGGGGTCAACTGGAGGGACAGTTTTGTGTCCAAGGGAGAAGAAACCAAGACAAAGTAACTTGGCAAAGGTTATACATTCTCTCTAGAAGTAAGCAGAGTCAGGTTCCTACTCAAACTCCTAGTTGGTCAAGTGCAATGGAAAGTCATATAATAATATATATCAAGAGCCTAAATACTATTTGATTCAGAAATTTAAGACTCTATCCCATGAAAATGATCTAAAAAATAGAAATACAATGTCCATAAGGGAAGACATTTTTGTCCGTCACAGTTACATTCTCACAGCCTAGAATGTACATTGTCTTGCACATAGCAGGCTTAGTAAATATTTGTTTAATCAATAAATAAATGGATAAGAAGTTCTCTGTATAAAAATGTACACTGCTAAATTATTTATAATACTTAAAAAATTACCTAAATATCCTACAACAAGCTTCTGCTTAAGTAAACTATGATCCACTCACTCTTTGGATTTAACTATCTTAAAAAGCAGCACTAGCTGGTATGGCTCAGTGGATTCAGCATGGGCCTGTGAACCAAAGGGTCACCGGTTCGATTCCCAGTTGGGTTGTGGGCTAGGTCCCCATTAGGGAGCATGCAAGAGGCAACCACACATTGATGTTTCTCTCCCTTTCCTTCTTTCTCCCTTCCTCTCTCTCTAAAAAAATAAATTCGTAAAATATTTTCTATAAAAAAGCAAACATGGTGGCTTAAGTAAAACCAGAATTGAGATCCATCCTATAAAAACAGTTAATCTGGAATGGAGGCTCCTTGTTTTCATTTTAAAGATGAAGAATTGCAAAGCCACACAATGATTTATTGGCATTTTTAAGCTACTTAATATGTATATATAAAAGTTCTTTTGGGCAGTAAAAGTTATATATTGTCTGCTAAATGATTCTATAATATATTTGAAAATAATTTCCAGACCTTTAGAAAAATAGATGTGGAAATGATGCTAGTTCCCAAACATGAGGTCAGCTAATGCCAGCGAACAAGTGGGCAGGGCCAGAAATTCCAGCGGCAGTCATCCATCAGTTTGGAAACTATTTATCCGCTGGCCAGTGTGCCAAGCCTTGGTGAGACCGTGGGAATGCAGAGATGTCTGCGGCCCAGACTTCTGCCTCTTTGCAGAATCTTGTATGACAATAGGGATTTAACAGATCAGGGTCACACATAAGTGAAGAACTAGGATAAAGGGACGTGCCTAACGTCTGAGAGATCAGAGATGGGGCCAGGGGCTCAGACTCTAAATGGAATGACAGTAAGACCTGAGTGTCAGGAAGCACAGAGGAGCTGGCGTGTGCAGGGCTGGGATGTGGAAGATGAAGGATCTAGGAGGGGAAAAGCCTGGTGTGTCCCCGCAGCAACCCAGAAAGGATTTCAGGAGACCAAGTAGTCAATGTCTGTCTGTCCCTCCCACACGTCTGCCCCTGAAGCTACAAAAGATGCTTAGTAGAGAAAATGGCACCGACCTCAGGTATTTATTCCTTGATTACTGCCATTGGCTGGCTCTGTGTCCTTTGTCACATTTTTAATTCTCTCTGTGTTACCTGGCCTATAAGGTGCAGCTAATAATAGTGCCTACCCCCAGGGATGGGTCTGAAAATGACAGGAAATTGATTGATTGGCTTGGCAAATATTTACTGAGCATCTGTTGTGTGTCAGGCACTGCGCCCAGCGCTAGGTGTGCTGTCGTGAAAGAAACAGACAATCCCTGTCCTTCTGGAACTTAGAACCGAGAGAAAGAGACTTAAAGTAAATGAAGCACCTGAACTGGTTAGTGCCTGGAGGTGACTGTCGTGGTTTCCTCCACCCGCTCTTTTGCAGGTGTGGGGCCTTTGTCAAGGTATAATTTGAAGGCAGTTTTCAGTGAAACTGCTATGTGGCAATAAGTCACAAAGGCAGTAATTGAGCCCAGCCAAATAGCTAGCACCCACATTGAACAGCTTTGTTTTCATTTACTGGGTATATCATTTACCCAGCAACAATGACATTTTTTATTCTACTTTACAGCCCTCCCAATCATATTACAGTGAAGAGAGAAGCCCGTCTTTCCCCTCACCTGGAGGAGACCTACACGCAGCTGGTCAGTTACACCTAAGCTAGGCTGCTGCCCACGTCCACAGAAGGAGGCAGTTTGTGAGTCAGAGGACACAGACGGGGAAAGCGTGTGCTAGGCTGCTGGCTCGGGAGGAAGAGGTGCGACTGACAGTCCATCATGTCCAGGCCCTCTGTTGGACATTTTACATAAATTATCTCATCTGATACTCAAAATTGAGCAACTTCGCCACCTATGCCTAGCTGGCACAGGCAGAATCTGAGCCCAGGTTGGCTGATTCCAAAATCTACATTCTTTCCACACATCCTTCTGTGAATAGCAAGGGTAAACTACAAGTGGAAGAATAATAAGATACATGGTGCTTTTTGAGGAGGAAGATCAGCCTAAAAATAGGGATGTTTTCTGCTGTCATAATAACCTGTGTGTCTACCGCAGACACTGTCAAATCCAAACGGCCCCCTCTGGAAATGGAGGTGTGTAAACATACAGGGCAAAAGTATGTTCACAGTTGCATTGCAACACACTTTTGAGTTAATACAACTATTGTAATAATCATAACCTTCATGTCTTTTTCCATACAAACAACTAGAAAACTACTTTTGCCTACCCCTTTATCAGAAGCATGTTACATGCACGGGGGGAGAGAGGGAGAGACTTTAGTTTAACCCCATAATTTAAATTTTGAAACTAATAATAAGGGAATATATGAGGAGGACCCCTGAAAAACTGGAATTATCTTCTGGAGGGCAGGCCCCTTGTGGTACAGGCTTCTGCATCTAGGTGAGTGTTCTAGGAACCCATCTGTATCAGTGCACCAGCTGGTGTTGTTGTGAGTCTGTGTGAATATTTCTTGAAGAATCTTTCAATGCATTTGTCCATTTCATGGTGGGTGATTTACAAGCTCACCTGCCCACACAGCGCTTGATTGTTCAGCAGTTTTTGAGCAAAAACAGCATGACCCTCCCTATTCCCGGGATCTGACCCTGAGCAACGTTTTTTTTTTTTGTTTGTTTGTTTGTTTCCCAGGATGAAAAAGTCCTCAAAGGGAAACATTTTACCAATGTGGAAGAGGTGAAACAAAAAAAGGCAGAAGCACTAAAAAGCATCAAAGTCCACAAATTCAAAAACTGTTTGAGCAGTGGAGAAACCTTCTCAGTAGGTGTGTTGCATCAAATGGAGAGCACTTTGAAGGTGACTAAAGCTTAAAAATGTAAGAATAAATGCACAATGTTTTATAAATAAATTCCATTTTGGGGATCCTCCGTCATACATGCTGACAAAGATTATGAGTTAAGGTATTCATTGCAGTGTTTATAGAAGTAAAAGTAAAGAGAAAAAGAAAAAAGGAAAACTGGAACCTCTATCTTGCCCAACAGAGCAATGGTTGAAAAAATTATAGTTCAACAGTATAGTGGAGTGTTATAACATAAGGCCATTAAAATTCATGTTGTGGAATAATATTAAATTGCATTGAAATATGTTCATAATATAATGTTCACAAAAAATAAAACAGGTTATAAGACCCTATATACAGTATGATTCCAAAATTTTGTTGAAAAATTATATATATGCATATATATTTGAAATCTGGAAGGAAATGTACCCAAATGTTAACAGTGATTATCTTTAGGTTAAAAGATTATTACTTTTTATTTCTTCTGCATCCTTTATCCTTTTCTATACTTTCCCATACAAAACAAGTGTGTTCTTTGCTGAAGAGTGATGCTCACGCCTTCCTAAGGAGTCTCATTCCCAGACTCAGAGCTTGTCTGCTCAGAAAAAAACTGGCTTTCATCCTTCCTGCTGGCAAACACTGGAGACCAGGGCTGTGGAGGCCGGAGGACCCGATGCCCGCCCTGGGCACTCACAGGGTGCGCTGCGTCTCCTCCTTCTTCCGAGTTTCAGATAACAATTTTAAAAAGGAAACTCACTGTTAAACAGGAAAGAGGTATTGACATTGCTTTTTAAATGTATCCTTTTGATGGTTCTTTTAGGATGCAGCGCCACAGAAGCATGTTACATTGAGTGAGTTTCTGAAGGGGCAGGGGCAGGCATAGTATGTCATTCATCCTGTTTTATTTATTCACTCATTCATTTAAGAAGACTTTTACTGGGCCCTGGATGGGCTCCACGCACTTGCCGGAGAAGATAGAGAGAAATGTTAAAGCAGGGCAAGCTTTAAAATAGAGGCGTGATGAAAGAGTGGAGTGGCCTTCACACACACCCTTCACCTTCATCCCTCGTCCACTTGCAAACTTCCATCACCCAAAGAGACAACTCAACGTTATCTCAGTAAATGTCCTTTGTAGTCTCCCAAATCAGCACTCCCTCCTCACTTCCTGCAAATTTTCTCGTTTGCACACATGCAACAATTATAGCCCCAGTATGCTGTCAAACAGTTCTTTGTATACACGTCCCTTTACTCTGTCACACATAGGAAATGAGAATTTCCCCAAATAGATGAGACCACCCCAATATCTAAGGAAATAAATATCTAGGCTCTCCTAGAATTTATTTGTAATCCACCAGTATACGTAGCATGCCAGGGTTGGGAATTTCTAATACCAGTGACATGTATTAATTATTCATATCCATATGTTCAGAGCCTAGAACATTGTCTTTCAGATAGCTGGTAATTAGTGTGTTCATTAATTTAGTTCAGATAATATTTATCGAGTGTCCACTACATGCCTCCTACAGTGTTAGTTGTGAGAAATACACTGGTTAACAAAATAGATTTGGTTTTGCCCTACAGCTTGGTGGAGCCAAGCAATATTAAACAAACAAAGCTATAAACAAATGTACAATCATAAATTGTAATATCCACTCTGAAGGAAAAGTACAGAGTTCTATGAATCTTTGTTATATGAATAAGCAAATGACTGAATAAAAGAAAACACTATATTTTAGACCATGATATCTGTTCACTCGAAAGGTGTACTTTATAGGGGAAGAAAGGAATATTGTGGGCTCTTGCAGGATGGATAAGGAAGCTTAACAAATAATCTGACTCCTGCGTGCACACTCCTATGACGCACCCTAAGACCTTCTCAGTTTCCATGTCCTCTCTCCTGGATGATGCATTCTGAAGTTACAGACAGGCAACCAAAAATCCTGGGGTATTTTTGCCTTTGTTTGCTTGATGTGCTGCCACAGATCCAGGCCTCTCTTCTTGCACTCTTTATCACCTCCCAGAGGGGCCATCCTGATCACGCCATTTGAAATTCAGATCAAGGTAGGTGACTTTCTTGTTTTCTCCATTAGCTAGATTTGGTCCATCGAGCTGACCTGTCCACATCCTGAGGTGCCCAGTCCTCATACAGAAATACATGTTCCCCTTCGCGTCAGTGGGTGTGGCTGCCACAATGGGAGGACCAGGTTCGAGTTGTTAAAAAGAGTGTCGAGTGCAATTTTTTTTGGAGGGGGGTTTGTGTGAAAATCACCTTTGCAAGGCACATAAGCAATATAGAAATGTCCATATCCTTTGAATTTTTAATTATACTTCTGGGAGTCTATTCTAGCAAATAATACCCAATAAGAAAAAAACTTTAATGCAATAAACTATTTTTACTCCATTATTTATAACAGTGAAAGTCAGGTGAAAAAATCCTAATGTCTTATAAGATGCAGGATTAAGCTTAGGTGACTGTAACAAAAAAAAAGTTTTCTTATAAATGAAGAATTATTAAGAACAAGCTTGCAATAGCGTTTTACTTTTAAAAAAATTGTCAAAAACTCTTAGCTTCTCATATGGCTCAAACCCATAAAACGCTAATAAATATTTATTGTTAATGAAGAGATAATGAAGATAGTTTAGAAACAGGTGATTAAGAATGTGAAATGATTAGCTATTTTAAAAAATACTTGTTTGTGTGGTATTGATAAGGGATCTCCTCAGGCAAACAGCCCTTTATAATGAGTCTTTCTTCTTTTGATTGGCAGACTGTTACCTAAACTAGTTGAAGCAATATGCCTTCAATTAAAATTAAATAAAGCAGTAGTATGATAAATTAGCAGCTTAAAATTCTGTCCGTAAATATTTGAGTGTCTACTGTGTGCAAGGCATAGTTCCAGGTGCTGGGAATACAGTGGCAAACAGGACAGATAAAAGTCCCTGCTTCGTGGATCTAATAACTCAGGGGAAGAGGCCAGGTAATACTCAAGTCAACAAGCAGAATAGATAGCATGTCAGGTGACAATAAAGGCAATGGGAAAAAATTAAGTGGGGAAGAAGGATAGGGAATCCAGCTCAGGGACAGAAGCAGGGAGGAAGCAAGGAGGGGTGAGCTTTCAAATCAGGTCATCAGGGTGGTCTCCCTGGAAAAGGGGCATCTGAGCAGAGACCTGAAAGGGGTGGGAGAGTGAACCAGGCGGTTGGCTGGGCCACAAGTATTCCAGGCAGCAATTTGTTTTTAGCAATACAATTTTAAAGGATGGGTGGGTTAGTTTTGTGCAGGCAGCCAGGCTCTGCATTCCTTGTCACTTTCGATTAACCATGAGTATACCCAACCGGCTCATCAAAGAGAGACTCCTGTGTCTCTCCTGTCTGGCAGCCAGAGACAGATCCCCTAGTCGGTGCCAATGCTGCCATGCTGGACCCTCCCCTGGAAGCAGAGAAGGCAGCCCCACCTCCTCTTGGGCCCTCTGCCAGAGTGGTGAGAGTTGTATAACCTTTACTTCCCTGTACGAAGCAGCCCCATATAACCCTTCCCACTGAGTCTAAAGGGACATTAGGGTTCCCTTTTGTTGTCTCTGTACCTGGTGAGTCTGGATTCTCCATGTGAGGGGTCACTCATTCAGAAGCAAAACCACCCATTCTCAGAGCCACTTTTAGAGCTAAGAATGTAAACTTTAACCAGATTTAAAGAGTATTAGAATTTTGTTGTTGATGTTAAGTCCTCAAAGCTGTCAGATTTAGAGTGAGGGTGTTAACAGAGAAGTAGATCTAAATATGTGTTAATCACTACGTATATATATTTAAAATTACAATGGCATTGGTCATTTCTGATCATCTACTCATGTCCCAACTGATGACTTGCTGACTGTCTACCACACCTGTTGGCCGCAGAGGTAATCTAAGGTCCAGTGACAAGGAGGACACTGTATGCTGCATGAGGGCAAGACCATGTCTGTTTTTCTCACCCTCATGTCCCCAGTGCCGACCTCAGGGCCTGGCATGTAGGAGACAATCAGTGCTGTTGGGTAAATGAACAACTCCAAAGATGACAGCTTTGGTACAGAGAGAGAACACTTTTCTGCTAAAGTGGGAGAGGGCAAGCATAGAGACCACCATGTCTGAAGCAGGAGAGGCAAGATGGAAGCATGAGCACCCTCTAATGTCTGAGATGATGGGAACCCAAGTGGAGTGCACGTTCAAGGCACAAGGTAGGGCGGGAATGGGGGAAGAGGAAGTGAGAGAAAACCACCTGGCACAGTGTTTGCCCCCTTCCCCTCCCATAGATGTCAGGTTACTTTGGTCAATTTACTTAACTTCTTGGAGACTCAGTTTCATCACCTGGAAAATGGGGATAACTATACTAGCCTCACAAGATTACTACAAGAGTCCAGTAGGAAAAAGTATAAAGCCCCTGGCACAGAAACTTCCACCATAAAAAGTCATAGTACATCATCATTTTCTCACTTAACATATGCACACTGAGAGGCAGTGCACACCATGGTTGGAAGCAGGGCCCTGGACTGCCCAGGTTCGAATCCCAGGTTTATCACTTAGGGCTGGATGATCTTAGGGAAGTTACTTAATTCCTCTGTGCCACAATTCCTCATTTGTGAAAAGTGGAACAATAATGCTTAAATCAGTTAATAAATGTAAACCACTTAGAACTATGTCTAGGACACAAACATTATTATGGTATGCTAGGCACTTTTCATATTTGTCTCCTACTTTGATCCCCTAGGGCTGGTGGAAGCAATGAGAGGGTAGACAGGAGCAGACAGATATGTTGGCATGATGATGGAGGAGCTCCTGTTGGATGGGCTGAATCTGTGTCTCCTTTCAGCACTGCTTCTCAAACTCTACTGTGCATTGGTTTCACCCTGAGGGTTAAAACACAGGTCGTGGGGGCCCGACCCTCAGAGCTTCTGGTTCAGTATGTCTGGGTGGGGCTTGGGATTTTGCATTTCTAACAAGTTCTCAGATGATGCTGATGCTGCTGGTCCGCAGACCACACTCTGAGAACCACTGAGATGTAATGAGGAAAGATGTCAGAAGTGCCAAGAGAAGGAAAAAGGGGGTATGCATAAAAAGATAGAAGTTCTGAAACAATTCCAAATAGCATTGAATTATGGACACTGGTAGAAAGAATAATTTGGTCATTTATTCATTCAACAAACACTCACTGCCCACTGTGAGCAGGGCCCAAGATTTAACTGAGCAGAAACAACAGTGAGTTGGAGAGGACTACCAACCTACAGAATTAAAACAGAACAGCATTAAAGAAAGAGGAGCCATGTCCCCACAGGCCTAACTCTACATCATATCCCCATCTGGCCTAACTCAGGCATCATTTTTTAAAAAACTTTGGTAGAATATACATAACATAAAATTTACCATTTTAACTATTTTTAAGTGTATAGCTCAGTGGCATTAGGTACATTCCTATTGTTGTGCAGCCAGAATCACCATCAGGAATTTTTTTGTCTTCCCCAACTGAAACTCCTTACCCGTTTGTCAATAATTCCCTAGTCCCCCCACTCCTGCATACCCTGGCAACCGCCATTCTATTTTCTGTCTCTATGAATTTGACTGTTCTAGGTACCTTATATAAGTGAGTCATACTATTTGTCCTTTTGTGGCTGGCTTCTTTCACTTATCATAATGTCTTCAAGCTTCATCCATGTTATAGCATGTGTCAGAATTTCCCTCCTTTTTAGGAATGAGTAATATCCCACTGTTCGTATAAAACACATTTTGTTTACACATTTGTCCATCACTGGACTATTTTTGCTATTGCGAATAATGCAGCAGTGAACGCGGGTACACAAATACCTGTTCAAGTCCCTGCTTCTAACTCTTTTGGGTATACGCCTCGAAGCATTATTTCAAAACAGAGAAATTGTGTTTGGGTGAAAATTAAGATCACATTCCCCCATGCCACCCTCAACCTTTTTTTTCTTAGAACTTTACCCCTCCTGAAACTCAGGTACCCAGCTCTCTGTCAGCTGCCCGAATCTGATAAATCATCCACACCTCCAGGTAAACTGGCACAAGGACCAGGGCGATGGATTTTAATGCTCTCTGGGCTAAATGCGTGCATGGATCTTCTGGTCCCTACAGTGGAAAACTTACTGATGCACTGTTGAAACACACCTCTGCCTGGAGCTTATTCAATCTTCTAAGGAAGAGTTTCTAGAGTCAGACATGTGATAGAGGAACCTGGCCTTATTGTTTACGAACCATGTAGGCACATGATTTAATCTCTGTCGTTTCAATTTCCTGTTCTATAAAATAGAAATAAAAGTTCCTATCTACTTCGTTGTTTTGAGAAACTAAGATAAAGCAAGCTAATTAAATTAAGATAAACCGTGATAAGGGAAAGCACTTCACCTACTGCCTGGCTTACAGTAAGTGCCAACAATAAAAAAATACTGGCTGTGGTTCAGTATCATTATGGGGTAACTCCTTCAGATACATGCCAACAAAGTTCCTGCCATCTAGGTCCATAGAAGGACATTACAATGAGCATTAGTATTAGCAGGCTTACTAGGCCAGAAGCCCAGAATCCTAAAAAATGGACATGTTATTTTTTTTAAATCACAGGATTTAAAATTACAACCTGGCCACAAGAGATTAGAAAACATCTTTGGATGGGGAAGATACTGCGGGGCAGGGGCAGAAGACCCTGCCCCGCAGTATCTTCTGTGAAACCTACAAAGTATGTCAGAGTCCCCAGCGGCCAACTATGGGTATAAGTAATCTTCCTTGGAGCTTTTCTTTTTCTTCTGAGTTTGCAAATGCCAGATAGAAATGGACTGCAGAACAATGGAAATTTGAGATGAGTAATGGTTACGGAAAATTTGGCCAGGCTCCCTCCTAGGATCACCCCAGTCCTTCTGGGATGTGTTCTGACAACTTGCCGGCCTCTTTTTAAACCTCTGAAAGGGGGTGATGTTCCCGCCACTTCCCTTGGAAGACTATTCGATGGTGAAATATGACTCACTGTCAGAGCCCTTGCCTTTGAGATTCCCTTTCTTCTCCTGACCCACTTTCCTCGTGCTGTGCTCTTTTTACAAAGTCAGACGAAGCCTCCCCTCCACCCTGCCCAAGATTGCTCTGTGAGGACTGACATTTAAAGACCAATACCACCTCTTAAACTCAGTCCTGTTCATTTAGCCAAGCAAAGCATATTTAATTCTTTTAATCTTCCCCTATAAATCAATCCCTTCGTTCCCTTAATAGTCCTTCTGCTGTGCTTTGAACTCCCTCCAGTCTGGCCATCCTAAGTTCTTGTTCAGTTTATATGTGAGAATTGTCAGTTAATCATGAAATGGTTCTACGGGAAAAGCAGCTGGGCCTCGCCCAGATTCCAAGTGCTCCCTCAACATTCTGGACTGTGTTGCCTGAAGGCACTGTGAGCCCTGCCTGGGGGCCAACCCCTTAAGGTACATTCGAGGCATTTGCTGCGTACTCCATTATGGGTCTTTCAAGTAGACCTGGCCCACCTGATCAATGGTCAAGTCAAGGGAACTGCACAAGAAGCCACCTCAGACAATTGCACTCCTCATTTTACTCAGTCTTCTCTGTTTGTCCACCTCTCACTTGGCTTCTACCTACCAGGGCAATAAGGGCCACTGGATAAGTCCAGAAAGGGTCTTACCTGAAAGGTCCCAGCATGGTCTTCTTCTTTATCACCCTCTCTGTTTTCTTTGAGGGCAATTAATATGAATCCTCTGAAGTAGGAGGGAGGAGCAGCCGAAAGTGTCACTGTGGAGAGAGAAGAAAGCAGATTATAAGCACAAGAATCAACTGTCTTTTATTTGCCAGGTGGATAGACGTGAATTCTCCATCAGCATCTCAGACTCGTAGGTTAGAGGGGCAGCGGATGGTGGGAAAGACTTGTCCAGTTAAGCGGTGAACTCTTACTCTCTCCACCCAGCTCACTCTTACATTTCAGAACCTGCTAAATGCTCAGACTGCTATCTCAGGAATTCTTGAACTAACCAAGGCTGTGGTGAGTTCTCTCCCAGTAAACCATGGTTTGATAAAGATAGTCCCTGCTGAGCAACTCGAATCTTGACAGTTATCTAACGATACACCTCCCATTAGGTCTGCCCAAGGGAAATCTAGCAGCTTGCAGCACAAAGTGGCAGAGACTGCTGTGTGTTCTCCAAAACACATTTCCTTTCTCTTGTGGGCACTCACTCAGCTGAACCACACTGCCAGCCTCCCTTGCAGTTAGGTGGAGAGCGTGGGCAGACAAGATGCATGCCACTGCCAACCTGGCCCATACAAACTTTCCGCATGATCCACCTCTCTTCTTTCCTGCCTCTGCCTGCCAAATGCAGGAGATCCCGCAGAGTAGTCTGGTGTCCCAGGAGAAGGAGCCACAAGATGGAAGGAACCTGGGCTTCTGAAAAACCACAAGGAATCACTCACTGACCAGAGGCAATAATATAGTACTGGAAATAAACTTATATTGTGGGGTTTTGTTATAGCAACTGGGGTTATGAGTTCACATTATGCTCGTTCTTCTCACATTTACCCAGAAAACTATGTTTTCATTGAAATCTAGATCAAGTGCCTTCTCGGCAATGACAGCCACTCTTCCCTGTGTATCCTCAATCTCTTGGGATGAAAATTTTTCATTGTAAATTTGCACTGAATTAAAATTCTCTTTTCACCTGTCTTCTCCACTGAACTGTCAGTTAATGCTGGAGAGGGACTGGATTTTAATTATCTTTGTATCCCTAGCACCTAGCACAGAGCCTGGCATCTAATAGACATTCCATTCAAGGTCCTTGAAATTGACATAAATGGAGGTTTAAACTACTTCACTGCATGATCAAAGTGCTAGAATTCTGGTCCTTACATGGAATTATAGATTACTAGAACCTCAAGCTATCCCAGGTATCCTCCATGCCAGCCTTCCAACTTCACAGATAGGAAACAAAGATGCAGAAAGGTCAACAGACACCCCCAAGGTAGTGAAGCTACCCAGAGGCAGGCTTAGGGCCAAACCCTTTGCCAAGTTTAACACTTCCCTCATGGTTGCACACCCTGAGTATATTTGTCAGAGTATGCATATCCCACAAGTGTTGATTATATTTAAAAATTTTTGAAATGGTGTGGTTCCATAGTGTAGCAGTTGGCACATCTGTATCACACACAGATGGTCCTGGGTTTGTACCCCACGGGAGGCACGGTATGGTAACGTTTATAGGGGATTTTCAGTCTAGATGGTCATGTAGGTAAATGTGGTACACAAATCCTCCCACAACCCTATTAAAAATACAACTAAACTACAGAAAAGCCATCAATCAGAACTGCCTGAAATCTAGCTGAATGGAAGTCTTACAACTAGGGATTTAAAGAAAAAAGCAATATGGATACCATCTCGGCTGTGGAGGTCCCCCCTGAGGAGCAAGATGTCCCAGGCTCACACCAGGCCCCCATGGTCCAGGGTTCCAGTGCCAGGAAGAGAAGTTTTCATAACTTCTGACTGTAAAAAACAGTGGGGATTGAGGCAGAGGGAGACAGAGGGTTTCTGGAGTCCCAGGGAGTTACTCTCAAATGGCCCACGCATGGAATTATTTGGACTCACTCCCTCTGAGCTCCAGTGCTGGGACAGCATTCTGAAAGAAACCAGAGACAATTGGGTAGGAACTGAATTGTCCAGCATCAGGGAGAGAGCTGAGGGTTGGCTTTCTGCCAGATGAAAATGCTGACAGAAGCCATTTTTTCTCTTCTGAGACCCACCACCTTCACACAGAGCTAGTAGGTGGGCCCCGTATCTGAGTCTCCATCAACCTGGCTAACACTATTTGCCCAGCCCTGGTGACTCCCTGAGACCCCACTCCACCCAACCTGTGGGTCCACCCAAATTGTTTCCAGTGGCTTATTGCTACAAATGGCCTGACCTGGCTCATGCTTCAGACTTTCCTAACATCTTTCAGACAAGCAGCATCTGTGAGGGAAATAGACATGCAAGTCCAGGATGCACAGAATCCCAAACATGATGAACCTAAAGGGGTCCACACCAAGATACATCATAATTAAAATGCAAACAGTTAAAAACAAAGAGAGAATCTTAAAAACAGCAAGAGAAAAGCAGTTAGTTATCTACAAGGGAGCTCTCATAAGACTGTCAGCTGATTTCTCAACAGAAACTTTGCAGGCCAGAAGG
>PVKM010019966.1:0-23750 GCA_004027735.1 Carollia perspicillata | reverse complement strand
GAGTGATTCTGTAGGAAATTCACAATGAAAAAAATTAAATTGGAAGATTTTTAGATCTTTAAGTGTACCCAGAGGAAATGAATTAGTGATAGCTGCATAGAAAGTTACATAAATGAATCTAACTAACGAACTGAACTAACAGGCAAAACAGGCACAGACTCAGAGATGGAGAACAGATGACAGCTAGTAGAGGTGGGAGATTAGGAGGTGGAGGGATTAAGCAGAAAGGAAAAAGGACATATGGACACAAACAACAGTGTCATGACTGCTGGGGGAGGAGGGTAAAAGGGGACTGAATGGTAGTGACAAAATATAGCTGTAAAAAAAGAAAAAAGTTAAATAAATAAAGCAGTGATTATCTCCTATAAAACGAAAAATTTTACAGACACACAAAATGTAATTATAGTACACTACCTGGTTCATCTATACATAATATGTACAAAGTCATAATAATGTAAGTAATTAAAATGGACTCAACCAATTATATTTCAATGACTTTATGAGAGTCAGAGGGAGAGGAGAGAAAGGAAGGATGTACGTTTGTGAAAGTAAGGAATGAATGTACAAAACAATATTTTTTCTTATAGATTTTTAATGAGACATAATACAAAAAAGAATACATATCTATTAGAATTTGGAAAACAATATTTTTAATGTCAATAAATAATAGCTGAAACTAAAGAATTGTGTAATGGTCCTTACCGATATGGCTCAGCTGGTTGGCACATCGCCCCATACATCGAAACTCTGGGGGTTCAATTCCTCTACAGGGCAAGTTCTACTTTCTCTCTCTACCTCTACCTCTACCTCTACCTCTACCTCTACCTCTATCTCTATCTCTATCTCTATCATCTATCTCTGTCTATATCTCTATCTCTATCTCTATCATCTATCTCTATCTCTATCTATGTCTATCTCCATCTCTATCTCTCTCTATGTCATCTATCTCTATCTCTCTCTATATCATCTATCTCTATCTTTATCCATATACACATGCATGCATACATATATGTGTGCACATATATACACACATGTCATGTGACAGTAGTGTGTGTGCATGCATACCATGTAACAGTAGTACAGTATAGGCATATTAATGGAAGAGTTGAATGAAAGTGGTTGCTTCAGAGGGGTTGAAATTAAAGGTGGTGACTGAGGTACTCTATGTTTTTTAGTTCATAGCTTGAAAACATTATATATTTCAACAATATATATGTATATTTAAAGAAGATGACTAAATTGTGAGTACAGGTTCTGGCAGAAGTAAGGTTTGCTTCAGTGTGGTTGGTAGGGTAATAATATGGGTGTAATAACTTATAGTTTTAATTTGAACACTCCACCTAAAATGTCATATTTTGTGCTCGAGTGTGCTATTGTTATGTTACCGAATTACATGCTTATGATTTTGTAATAAAAGATTTTGTAATAAAAAGGGGTGTATTTGTGCCAGACCCTGTATATATCGATACTATAAACACATCAACACATTTCCCAGAAATATAGTCTTTCGTCATTATTTTAAAAAGAAAAATAGTTGCACATGTTGTGAAAGTAAAGAAGTAAAAGAATTCTGGATATCATTCTAGTAAAAAAATAAAAGGTGCATAAAATTTTAATTTGCTAAAAGATATAGTCCCTCAAAAGTATAGTTCTTACAGCAAAATATGGAAATAAGAGGAAAAGTAGGATAGTGATTAAAACAACAAAAATATATGGTAGACTATCAGATGATTAACATAAGACCAATGATACCAAGGAATCATTAAGCTCAGCTTTTAAAATTATATTTAAGTTGGAAATGTTAATAATTGTTTTTAAGCTTCTTTTTAACCATTGTTTTAAATTGAACACATGATAATTCATGTTATTAAAATGTAGAACCTCAGGCATTCAGTGACACTTTCTCCAATATTTAGTAAAATACCTGGAAATATTAATTCTATAACAACCAATTAATGATATACATCTAAAATTTTACTGTCAAAATACTTTATATTTGGTAATATTATTAAAGTAATTTAGTTTGATGACCTTAGAGATTGTTTCTAGTCAAAATTAAATTATTTTGAACTCTAATAAATTCAAATAGTTGAAGAGAGGAGGATTGATGTGAATATTTTAAAAGATCTTAAGTTTCTGAACTCTCTTGTTTTTTTCACAGATATAATAACGTTTTTCATTTACCACAGTTTTTTTTCTCACAGTTTTATTTCCATCTCTGACATCTATCTTCCATATGGAAAAAGTTACAGTAAGTTGTCCCTTGTCGACTGTAATGGACACTCATCCAACCTCTATTATCAGTGGAAGGTTCACATGTGTGTGAGTATCTTTATATAAAGATATTTCTGAAACAGTCACAATCTTATATATTTTCTGGATACTTTTGCTTACAGGAAGGAAAATGCTTAGGACAAGTTGGTTTTTATTCAAAGTTTATAATTAATTATCTTCCACTAAATGACTGGTTTAAAATTTTGATCAAACTGCACACTTTCTCAACTAAAACTAGACTATTGTAGGGCTTGAGTTTGAAATTTAGGACCTACTTGTTTGATATGTTATTTTTCTAAATTTGAGATTCTTCTATAAAAAGGATACAACACCAATAATAATCATACCAATCTGAGTTAATTCATATAAAGATTATAGCATTTCATAATATCTCTTTTAAAGCAATGTTTAAATCTTGACACTAATGTTTAAGTACTATTCCAAAAATTTTAGAGTCTTCCATGATGATATAACCACTTGAGCTAAAGCTGACCCATATTCCAAAAATTTTAACAAATCTTGAAGAACCTGGACCAATAAATAGAATTTTATTAATGGAATAACGTATCTATTAAAAATAAACAGACTCATTTAAAGGGAGGTATTGAAAACAACATATTTTAAGAAGACAGGCATGGGTGTGAACATCTGTGCACCTAAAGGTGAAAATAATGGAGAATAGCAATGATTTAAACATCTTTTGAGCACTAATGAAGAATCCTCTTGACACCACCTCTTACTTCAACCACTGTGGTGGCAACCAGTTTTCTTGCAAGACTTGAGAAGCTTCATGCAGTATTAGCCTTGCCTCAGGGCCATCATACACAATTTTGCCTCCTGCTGTGAGACTTCTCAAATGGCACTGCTGAGGATGCTCACAGGAAACTCTGTACCGTAATCAGTGATTAACAGTATGGGGAAGTTAATGCCCTTAAAGCCACCCTTGACCAGGAGGGGAATAGGATCCTGTGGTTAAATGCTTCCTACGTGTGATTGAACCTAAATGGACTGTTCTGTGAGACATTTTGTAAGCCACGCCAAAAGGTTCTAGGGGATTAAACATAATTGCTATTAATAATGGCCACAATGATCATGCATTCTTTTGTTGTTTTTCATTAATATGCTTTTTTTATTCTTTCTGCCCTAAATTCCTGATTCTTGGAATCCCTCTGTCCCCTAAACTACCTGCTCCTTCATTTGCAGACTCATCTTTTGGAGAAACTTGAGCAAAAGAATGAGTATCTGAATTGGTCCTAGAAAACAAACCTTTAGAATATGATTTTGGAGCTGTGATTCACCAGTCAGATGTGAACACCAATTCCTTGACTTGTGGTGAGCATGTGCTGATAACCCCTGGCATTTCAGCCATTCCAAATACTAAGAATTTCCTACATGTGCATTGGAATGAGGTAGATGGTAAAACAAGGGGTTACGAAGTGGCTGTGTCATTTGACACATATCAGGGCAACTATAATTTTGAATATTGTAAAGTCAACAAGTTTTTCTTTACTATTTTGGACTCCTTGAAAAAATAAGCCAATAGGAAACAAGATGAAAGGCTCTCTCACCATCACTTCCAGGGCCTCCATTATGAAATTTGTGTTTCCACAGACTTAGGGTTTTCTGGGTAAGCGGATCTGGTTTTCAGAGATGGAAGTAATTTATTAGCATATAGATCCTAATTGTTTAGGGTCTAGGTCATCCTACTAAGAAAAAGGGAAGGCCAGTTAAAATGCTGAACAATGATGAGAGAAAACTATCAGGAATAGTGGCAGAGGGAGATGGTGAATATTATGGTGTTAGGACTGTAGGTATTTCCATGAACTCTCTTTATATTGAAACCTTGAAGAGATTATAGCAGGCCTTCCTTAAATAGGAAGTCTATGATTAATTAAACTTTATGAAGGTTATGTGAACAGCGAACAAAATGTGCACTACATCTGATAGCCTTCAGGTACAATTTTAATACCTCCTCAGCTCTTACTCCAGCCACTTGGGAGTTGACCAATTCCATTCAGGATTCAACCAAGTTTGTGCAAGGGCAATGGAATAAGTCCTCACAATTATCGCTATCAACCAACACCAGCATCATGTATCTCTCATTGTCTTCCTTGTTGCTTTTCCACATGGTGAGGGACCTCCACAGGAACCAGCTAGGTATTTGTGCAAGTGAAACCTAGAGATGTAGATAGTTAATATGAAGGTGTTAGCCTGAACAAGAGAATATGGGACATAATAGATACATGTTTCTTTTTACATCTCCCAGTCAGGCAGTTCTGAGACCCATTCCAATCCTCCTTACTAGGTCCTGGTATATAAAGCACCAGTCCCTTGCCATAGTGGTTAACTTTTTGATGAGTCTCTTTGGTTCTTTTTTTTTTAGGATTGAAATTTTTTTTTAAGTATGTTTTATTGGTTATGCTATTATAGTTGTCCCATTTTTTCTCCCTTTTCTCTCCCTTCACCCTGCACCCCACTCCTCCTTAGTTCATGTCCATGGGTCATACATATAAGTTCTTTGGCTTTTCCATTTCCCATACTATTTTTAATCTCCCCTGTCCATGTTGTGCCTACCAATTATGCTTCTTATTCCCTGTACCTTTTCATCCATTCTTCCCCTCCCTCTTCCTGCTGATAACTTCCTTATGATGTCCATTTCTGTGATTCCGTTCTTGTTCTAGTTGCTTGTTTAGTCTGTGGTGCTTCCCCCTACTACTTTTCTGTTTCATTCCCTTGCTTTGCCTGTCTGCTCACTAGGATTACATTCCACATTGGTCAAAAGTTCAACATTTTTGTGAAGGGAGACTGATGATTGTGATGATGCTAAATGGGAGAAAATAGTAGAACCGATGATACCACTGGATCCTGATTAATCATGCAAGCTGGAGGATCTGAGACCTGCTTTTTAATTAGAGAATCGGTCTAAAGATAGACTAACCAACTGCAACCCAACATCAAGAATTCTCAGTCCATTAGTATCTAATAAATTGTTGATTACCTTTATTGTACACTGATTTCTCTATTAATTAAAAAATATAGAAACTGTGACTTAATACTTCTAAGAGTAAGAACTGGTGCATGCAAGGAAATGGGACTCTTGGGGGAAAAGGGTAATTCTTCTTTGTGCTGAAAAATACTAAAGGAATTTAATGGTGGATTGGGTCAAATGTAGTCCAAAATTTTTAAAAGAAGTTTACAAAATTCTCACATTAAAATTAAGTATAATCCTTTTACAGAAACCCTAAGGTGATGAAATTTAAAAATGATGAAAACTTTAACATAAGCAAGTATTTTTAAATAATGTTAAAAACAGAAAAAGAAAAAAATACTTAAAGCAATTATAGAAAGAAAGAAAGCAATTGAAGAAAAGGATGGGGCTTCTGTCTGATAAAGATGAGCCAAATAAATAGAAGACACCAAGCTAAGAATGAAACAGACACATATTTAAAAACTAGAGAAACTTAACCAGTATGGCAGGGAAGAAAAACTTGTCAAATCACTTTTGAATATACTTCATTTCCAAAGATTAATTATGTTATTAGCTTCTTCTGGATAATCAAAACTGTTCCTCTTTAAAAATATTTGATTGTGTGTGTGAAATATTAGACTCAGATAATTCAAACACATTGATGAAATAAAAATATTTTTAATTTCCCAAGCCACTAGAATTGAGTGACATTTTATTTAACTCACAGAGGTAAACAGAGCTTTTAGAGTTTGCTAACATAGAAATACAGGTGCTACATGTGTAGACATATAGAAAACACCCACTTATATATGTTAACACAAGCTGGTATACTCCAGATCAAAAGTAAGTGTGGTTTATATGCAGGAGACCAAGAGAGGCAATACATTGGGGATAGACCAAAAAGAGCCAAGGGATTTCCAAGCCCGGACGAAGGGGTGTGGGAAAAGGTGTCAGGCTTCTCTGGGCCATCCAGGAAGTCTTTGTGAGGCAGACAACTTAAGGGATGTTAAAATGTCCACAGATGTGTAAGCCTAGTCATTGCAAGCATGTATTTATCCCTGAAATTGAACCCATGTGTGTCCAGTCAGTGACTGTAGATTTCAAAGGGAAACAGGACTGAACATTTCTGTTCCAAGCAGGGCTTTTTTTTTTTTAAGTTAGCAGCTGCAATGATTTTAAGATAAGAGCTTCTTTATCCAGGCAGATGCAGCAGTCATCAGAAGTTAATTTGCAGGATATTCATATATGCAAATCACGTCACAATGCTGAAATGCAACCACGTAATGACTGGAAAATGTTATACTCATAAATCATACCACCACGATCATCAAAATTTCCACTCAGCCAGGACAAATTCAACAACATTTATGTCTTTCCAGATTTTAGCCCATAAAAACTGTGTTTTTGGAGAGTGTGTTACTCTGGTGATCTTAAAACTCCCAAGTCTGGTATAATGAGTCCTCAAGTGCGTTATAACTTACCAGTAATTACATTTCAACATATCTGCGTTCAGCAGTTAGTTTTTATTCATAAACATTTAAACACTGAATTAGGCATAAAATAAGAATGTTGGCAACAATCCGGTTTAATTTCATTAACTATTAGGTAAACTTAGTATTTCTTCTTCAAATAAACCTTGGTTTTGAATGCTAAAGATGTAATGAACTTCATGGTTCATAGCATCTGACATTGCTTAATTAATGGGTGCATTTATAGTACATAGGCCTTGGTAATTGATTTATATGCATGATTTGCACATACAGCTGTTAGTTCCTGTAGGAAAGTCATAATTCAAATGTGTGCATATTTTGCAGATATGGGAAAAGAAAAAAATTTGAACTTGACAAGTCCCCCCAAAACACAATAGCAAATTAATAGCTCAGAAACAAAACTTACAGGATGAAGCATTAAAGTTATAGTCTTGAATTTTAACAGCATGTACATTTCAAAAAATATTGAGAAAGTGCTTTTGTTCCATTTAAAATATTTAGCTCATAAGAAATAGAAATTTGTTTGCATACCCTTCTGTTCAAATATACATTTTGGAAGAAAAATGTGGTTAGGTTATTAACTGACTTGACTTCATTAAAATGTATCAAAAAACCTGAGACATGCATCTACATAGTAGCTGGTTCTCTTACCGACTGGTATGTACATAAAATGACTATACTATAAGCATTTAAAAGTATTATGTAATCTCCAGATACGAAATGCCTATGCTACCCATAACATTTGGAATTTGGGCAACCACATTTCCTCTAGAAGTAATGATAGATTGTCATTTACATTATCTTAGCCAGTTCTCTAAATTAACAACACTACATTTATAAGAAAGCTGCCCTTAAGTGAAGGTACAGGTCCAGATATCAAACAGCGAAAAACTGATAGGTCTACTGAGTAGAAGTGGCTGCTTCCTTCTGTAAGGAATGATGTGTGAGATATTGTGAGTGCTGTATCTATACTTCCTCCATTGCACCCAGGGACCTATACTATCAGGAAGAAACTATGATTTCTCCCTATTCAGGGTCTTGGGGTAAGTCATCTCTAACTGGAAGACACATTTTATGGACGGGCGTGGGAATCCCATTTTTCTACATTGTCCAGCTGATTGATTACTCCTGAAAGCTCAAGTAGCAAATCGAGGGGTCGGAACTGAAGAAAAACTGAGCTCTACGGGCAGAAGACTTCTGCGGCAGCTAATGAGACTGAGGCAGAGACACAGTTGTTTCCGGATTCCGTATTACTCCAAGGGAGGAGCAGCATCCCGCGGACGCAGTCATGTTCTGTGGTATCACCCCGCACTGCACCCCGCACCGCACCCCGCACCTTCCACTTGCTGTGCCATGTGCCAGTCATTTAGCACCTTCCCCATATCACCAGTGATGACCAGCCCTTTCCCCTTCGTTAGCTGCTGGAGGTATTTCAGCGAGGCTTTCAGGAAACACTTGCAAACAGTACCAGCCCTCTTTCTAAAGGCAGCTATCAAAGTGCTTTATTGTACATTAAAACCTTCACAGCCCAGGCAACATGATTGTTTTCACCATGCTGGCCCCATTTCCTGGTGCTCCAAGGCAGTGCTTAGCTTTTTACTTTCTATCCCCACACTCTACATCTGCTATTCTAATGCTTTCATTCATCAGAAAACCGGCAGTTGTAAATCGTTTCAAAACCCTTCCCACACATGTGCATACACACACAAGCATGTAAAGTGTTATTTCTCTAGCGCCCATCTGTACTGGATGGAGAAGAGAAGCTGTGGGCAGCAAATAGATTTGATTTCTCCATTTGCTGAGGCCCTTTTAAATCTTTCAGTGGTTACTTGATTTTTAACTACTCTTTGGAGATTTGGAAATTATAATAATTGTACCATCTCCTTGGTGGAGAATTAATTGGTTTTCTCTAGCAAGGCACTCTAGTCTGAGCATTGTAACAATGTATAGCCAATGTAAGAATTAACTTTCATCAGCAAGTTGAGTGATGAAAGGTAGAAGCTAGACTGAGTTGCTGTGGCTTCTTCTGCTAAGGCAGTCTTCAAGACGTTGGGTAATTCCTACCCACATACTCTATGCTTTAATTTTTTTCATGTACAAACTCCTGCAATGTTAGGGCTGAAGACAATCAAATGAGAATAAAGAAAACGCATCCATGCTTTCTCTGAAGAAAGCCCTAGGCTTGCATCTCAGTACTTTTACACACTGAACTTTTGCCTTTGATCCAAGTTGTTTAGTTTTACAATTAATTCCAAGCTCTTTTCTCTTGTTGTCATTAATAATTTCTATTATGTAGTTAATAAAGAGACCAGAAAAACAACCTGAATGAGATCTTATTTCCCTATTAGGGAACAGTACAAATAATTAATATTAGGTGAGTGTTTCGGCACCTAGAGAATGACAGTAATTTATGTAATTCTGCCCAGTACAGGGTTAATCCTTATACCTAATGTAGGGTCATTATTTGGTAGCTTGGAAAGTTATGGATAACAGTAACAACTATTCTTCATATGTATACCGTGTCTCACTTTAAGAACTAATTCCCCAAACATTAACTCATTTAAGCCTCAGAACAATTCTATGGCACATGTATCGATATATTAGCATTATCCCTTCTCTACAATGACAGAATTGGGGTTAAAAAAGGTAAAATAAATAGAGCTAGTACATTCATTTAAATTTCTCAAATTTCAAATTATATAACTTGTTCTCTTCACCCAACTGTTATCCATCATCATCCCTGGGTCTTACATATTAATTTAAGAAAACATTTCATTATAGATATTTATAAATTTTAATGTTAACCACTTAAACGTAAAAAGTAAAGTGTAATTTTCTTTTTTATAAAGTAATATGGGAAGGAAACTTTGGAGTTTTTGCCAGCACTCATGATTACAAAGACTTACATGAGAGATAGTTAAACTCGACAGTAGAGTGGACTATTGATCTTACACCCCCACCCACACACACAAGGGATAGATAATGTATTCATTTATGATCTCTGTCTTTCTTCATTCTCCTTCCTCCCTTTCTTCCTCCTCCCTCCCTCTCTTTCTTCTTTCCACATTTAAAGTGATAGCAAAATAGTGACACTTTGAGATGACACCGGTGAAGGTTTACTCAAGATATCAGCAGAGAACATGGCAGAAAGAGAAGTTCTTCAAATCAAAAAAGTTATGTTTTAGTTAGACAAGAGTCATGGCTCTCTATTTCTATTTGTTTATTTTTAAACTGAGAAATTAAGAACAGGTTAGATTATCTCCAAGAGTTTTGCAACTCCAATATTTTAATAAATTGAATTTCTCTGAACAAGTTGAGCCCAAATATTATGCATAGGTCTTAATAAGTGTCCAATGAAAAGTTGAATGTGTTCCTTGAAGTATTGAATGAGCCACTGATAAACACCTGTGAAGCCATATAAACTATGTGCAACATAACAGCATAAGCCAGTACAAGGATTCTATGTAGTAAAGATTTTCTAGGGAGAAGTACTTTTATTTCCCTTTTTCTAAAATGTATAAATATTTGTAATGAAACACCACTTGCAATTAAAGTGAGGTTTGCCTTACCAAACTTCAAAACTTA
Organism: Carollia perspicillata; assembly: GCA_004027735.1. Lineage (NCBI taxonomy): Eukaryota > Metazoa > Chordata > Mammalia > Chiroptera > Phyllostomidae > Carollia > Carollia perspicillata. Next base: position 13,433 of record PVKM010019966.1, on the reverse strand, counting down.
AACACCAATATATCATGAAAGTGACTTCTCAACAGCAACTTTAAAGCCCAGAAAGGAGTTGCAGGACATCTTTAAAGTGCTGAAAAACAAACAAAAAAGGAACCTACAACATAGCATAACTTGGCAAGGGTATTATTCAGAACCGAAGGAGAGATAAAGAGTTTTCTGGATAAGCAAAATCTAAAAGGATTCATCTAAAATTCATCCATTAGCCCTGGCTGGTGTGGTTCAGTGAGTTGAGTGCTGGCCTGCGAATCGTAGGGTCACTGGTTCAATTCCCAGTCAGGGCACATGCCTGGGTTGCAGGCCATGTCCCCAGTAGGGGACACAAGAGGCAACCACACATTGACGTTTTCTCTCCCTCTCTTTCTTCCTCTCTTCACCTCTCTAAAAATAAATGAATAAATAAATCTTTTTTTAAAAAAATAAAAATAAAATTCATCCATTAAATCGGAAATGGTGAAGGGTCTTCTTTTAGCAGAAAAGACCATAACCAGCAATAAGGAATATGAGAAAGGAATAATTCTGACAGGTAAAGCCAAATATTTAATAAAAACAGTACACAGAACATTATGAACAACAAAATCAAAAGAAAAAAGTATCAAACAACTAAAACTACAATAAATATCTAGGAGATACACAAGACAAAAAAATCTAAATATTGACATAAATAACATAGAGCATAGAGCAGGAGGTAAAAATGTAGTCCTTATAGAATATACATGAACTTAAATTCCTTTCAGCTTAAAAATAATTGCTATAGACAAAGAATAAAATACAGAAATCTAATGGTAACCAGAAATCAAATGCCTACAAAGACATACAAAGAATAATGAGAAAGGAACCCAAACAAAACACTACAGAACACCAGCAAACCACAATGGAAGAGAGAAGGCCAATGAAGAATAAAGGAATAGAGAACTATAAAAACAGTAAGAGCAACAACAACAACAACAAAAAACCAACAAAATTGCAGTAAGTACATAGTTATCAATAATTACTTTAAATGTATTTTCCATTACCATTTATCCCTCTTATACCCTAAAATACAAAAAAACCTATTAAAATAATAATTACTTTAAATGTTAGTGGATTAAATAATCCAATAAAAAGACATAGGGTGGCTGAATTGATTGAAAAACATGATATGACTGATGTATATGATGCTTACAAGAGACTCACTTCAAATCAAAAGACATACAGACTAAAAATGGAAGGATAGAAAAAGATATGCCATGCAAACAGAGGAAGAGAAGGCTGAGACAGCAGTACTCATATCAGACAAGTTAGACTTTAAAAAAATGTAAGAAATAAAACAAGGAAGGACATTACATAATAATAAAAGGGTCAACCCAAGAAGAGGACATGACAATCATACATATCTACAAACCCAACACAGAAGCGCATACATGTAGAAAGCAATTCTTAATGGGCATTAGGGAGATATTCAGGTAATACCACATTTGAAGAGGATTTTAATACCATACTCACATTAAATGGGGAGATCATACAGGCAGAAATTAATAAGGGAATAATGGCCTTAAATGTCACATTAGATTGGGTAGACTTAATAGGCATTTATAGAATATTTCATTAAAAAATTGCAGAATAGACATTTTTTTTCATGTTGCACACTCTGCAGTATAAATCACATGTTTGGGCACCAAACAGCATCAATAATTTCAAGAAGAGTGAAATCATATCAAGCATCTTTTCTCACCACAATAGCATTAAACTAGAAATCAACTACAGAGAGAAAAGTAGAAAACACACACACAAATACATAGAAACTAAACCATGTGATGATACCAAGCAACCAATGAATCAAAGACAAAATCAAACAGGAAATCAAAAACTATTTTGAAACATTTAAAATCAAAACAACTTTTTAAAGTTTGTGAGATATAGCAAAAGCAGTTCTAAGAAGGAAATTATAGTTATAGAGCTCTATCTCAAGAAACAATAAAAATCTCAAATAAAAAAATCTAACTCTACATTTAAAAATCTAGAAAAAGAAGAACAAGCAAAACTCAGAGTTAATAATAAGAATAAAATAGTTAACATCAGACCAGAGTAAATAAAACATAAATTAAAAATAACAATACAAAATATCAGTAAAACTAAGAGTTAGTTCTTTGAAAATGATCAGATTGACAAATCTTTGGCCACTCATCAAGAAAAAAAGAGAGAGTCCAAATTAATAAAATAAAAAATAAAATTGGAGAAGTTGTGACTGATATAACAGAAAAATAGAAGATTATTAAAGAATACTATAAACAATTACGTAGCAACACATTTGACAATCTAGAGTAAATAAATTTCTAGAAGTACACAACCTCCCAAGACTGAACCAAGAAGAAATACAAAATCTAAATAGACCAATTACTAAAAACAAAATCGAAATTGTAATAAAAACTCCCAATTAATAGAAGTCCAAGGCCAGAAAAGTTTATAAGTGAATTCTGCCAAAAATTTAAAGAAAAATTAATACTGATATTTCATAAAATATTTCAAAAAATGGAAGAGGAAGGTACATTTATAAGCTTATTTCATAAAACCAGCATTAGACTCATACCAAAACAAGAAAAAGATATTACAAAACAATGAAAATTATAGGTCAATATCCTTGATAAATATAGATGCAAAATTTTCAGCAAAGTATTATTAAACTGGGTTTAGCAATACACTAAAAAGATTATACACCAGGGTCAAGTGAGATTTATCCCAGGCATGTAAGGATGGTTCAATATCTACAAATCAATCAGGGTGATACATCACATTAACAAAATAATGGATAGGAACTATATTACTGCCTCAAAACATTCAGAAAATGTGTTTGACAAAGTTCAACATCTTTTTATGATCAAAAAGTTTCATCAAAGTAGTTATAGAAGAAACATAGTTCAACATAATGTAGGATATATATGACAACACTACCATGAATATAATACTCAATAGTGAAAAGCTGAAAGCTTTTTCTCTAAGTTCAGGAATAAGAAAAGGGTACCCACTATCAGTACTTACATTCAATATTATATTGAAAGTCTTAATATAGCAATGAAATAAAAAATTGTAGGCATTCAAATTAGAAAAGAAGTGAAACTCTCATTATTTGAAGCTGACATCTACTACATATAGAAAACCCTTAATACCTCACCAAAAAACTATTGGAAGTAAAAAATTAATTCAGTAAAAATGCAGGAAATAGAATTAATATACAGAAATCTGTTGCATTTCTGTATAATAACACATGATCAGAAGGCAAAATTAAGAGAACAATCCCACTATAATTGTATCAAAAAGCATAAAAGATATAAAAAATAGATTTAACAAAAATATAAAAGACCTGTACCTTTAAAACTATAAAACACTGAAGAAAAAATTTTAAAGGAGATATAAATAAATGAAAGGATATACCTTGTTCACAGTCAGAAGGATTAATATTGTTAAAATGCCTTTACTACCTACAGCAATATACATATTCAGTGTAATCCCTATTAAAATACCATTGTCATTCTTCTCAGATTTAGAACAACTAATCCCAAAATTTTTATGGAATCATAAGAGACTCAAAATAGCCAAAGAAATTTTGAGAAAGAGCAAAATAGAAGGCATCACTGTACCTGATATCAAACTTAAACAGTGTGATACTGGTATATGTGTCTGTGCATATATATATGTATATATATATGTGAATATATATATGTGAATATATATATGCATATATATGTATATATATGTGAATATATATATATATATTCCTTCAGTACATATTTATGTATCATGCATTCATTTGTGCTGTGGATACATCAGTGTACAAAGTCTCTGATCTTATATTTTATTGGAGACCATCAATAATAATGTATATTGAAATATGCCAGAATTATTTTAGTGCTATGATTAAAAATAAAACGGGGTGAGGGCACAGAGGGTGAGTGTTCTTGTCCAGCCCCTGTCCCTCCTCTGTATCTATCTCCCTGTAAGGGTTGACGTCTTTGTTTCTGGGAATCCTAACCATACCTCAGTGTCCAGTTCAAGCCTTGCCCACTTGAGCTTATTCAGCAATTGGGGTCCATATGCATGTCTTTTTTATTTTTCCAAATTTTGCTTTTGCACTTATTGTTAGAACTTATTGAGTATTTAGATCATGATTTTGCTCCATTTGTTTTATAAGTCATGGTTTGGTCAACTCAGCTTGGTTGCAGTCTTTGAGAGTAGGGACCATTACCTTTGTATTTCTAAGCACCTTGCTTAGGTGTAAACACATATTGAGTACTCAACCAGTTCTCATAAAATGATGCATTAATACACTTTACAGAAACATGAAGATAGATCTTATGGAAGACAAAGATACAAAATAACAAACTTTAATTAAGCCACAATGTGTTAGGTTGTACATAATGGAGAGTGAACCTATGTTTTTCCACATTGAAACTAAAATGTCTCAGTGATATACATTTTTATAAACCTGAAGCAGGGTTGCTTAACCCTTCTTGAGTCATGAGTTTCTTTGGCAATCTAACAAAACCTATGAATCCATTCTCAGAATAACATTTTTAAATGTACAAAAAATCCCCACTCAAGATTATGAAAAAAACAGATGTATTAAAATAATGTTATTAACATTGAAAGGATTTTGATACAACAGTGAACATACTTCATTATTTACTAAATTACAAGACTGAGTGTTAGATCTAATAACCACCACAATGTCCAAGAGTGATGGACACCAACTACATCCGCGGTCAACCGCAACAATGTGATATGGATGCACCTATGATTTCTGCTGGTGACAAAATCATAGGTGCAGCTAATACTACCGCTGTTTGTTAACTATATTAAAAATAAAAGAAAACGCTAAGGGTTTTTGACACATATTAGTAAAAATAAAAGTTATTTTTCCCACCTACGTTCTCTTGAGGGATTCTGGGGTTGTATGCATGCAGTGTGTTACTCCAAATCTCAGGTAAAAAAATAAAAATCAAAGTATAGTTTCTATAACAGAGAATCTTTATAATTCCAATTTAAAAACAGCTGAGTAGTTAGGAATCACAAGACCACTTTAATTTATACCATAAGATGCATAAACTTGGACAACTTAGAACATTTTGATATACTGAAGAAAAACAGAATCAATCATAGAATCATATACTGAAATTAAGCACAGCAGGTAGACAAGTTCTGTGTGGATGTCAACTGATATCACATATCACTGCACTGACATTCATGATCTTTCTATCTATTTCTTCTGCAAAGAGTTCTTATTGGAAGCAATCAAATATACTAATGAAAACTAATAAATAGAGTTGAGAATTTATAGATTATTTAGCCTTTTGCTATCTTACAAAATCTGTCTAAGTTTTGGCTTCTTAACAGCATGTTCTACCCTGAATTTAGATCCCAGGGATTCCAGTGGATTAGATTACATTTACTTAATGTGATCAAGTTTTTCTTCCCCCCCGCCCCCCTAGAATGATAGATATTACCTATTTTGGAGATTTCTCTAGTTTGCTGTCAAGTCACAGACCCAATGTATTCTAGGTAAATGGATACCTTATATTCATATGTAATATGAGGACCAGGGCTTAATTTGGAAACCTAAAAGCTGTAAATATGGTGAAAGTGAAGGAACAACAAAGGGACTAAGAGGAACAATTGTCTAACCCATAGTGGCGGGCAGACAGACTCCTTACCACATAGATACAGATTTTGGTGGCAGTACTGCGCAAATCTCAAGTCTTGAAATTTGCTTTTCCTCCAGGAAGGAAAACATGTTTCCTAGGGTAATTATGTTTAGATATATCTTTGGAGAAAAAATATGAAAAGTCAGAAAACCCATGAAAAGTCAGAAAAAAGGATTATTTAGGGAGAATCCACCGTGACGTTCCCCAGGAGCCGTGTCCCCCTGTGCGCTGTGGGGGATGGGAGGTGGTTGTGTTGCAGAGAGCGTTTGAGAAAATTTGTCTTAATGTGAACATCTAGACAATGTCCAATAAATACAAATCTGGAAAAGTTGTGAAAATTTCCAAAATAATCAAAGTAAGTAATGTTTTTAGGTAGAGGTAAAATACGTTTCTCTCTTGGTACTAGTTGAATTAATGAAATGACTTATGCAACCACTAAGGTGGTACCATGAAGAATAAGTCAAATTATTAAAATTCTTGTAACTTAATATCACATGAAAAAAGAAAACTATAAAATGTAGATATACATAAAATATAAAAAACACACTCGAGCTAAGGGTTTAAACTATTATGATATTAAGACAGTGGGAAATTTTAAAATTTTGTTGAGTGCACTGTTAATATAAAATTAAGTTAGATGGCTTTTTTCTATTAAATTTTACATCTATGGTAACATTTCCTCCTAACTTAAAAATATGGTTATACTATTATATCAAGCCTGAAGGAATACTATTTTATTACAAATTTGGTAACAAATCAAATACAACTGGTTTCTGTCTAGATGCTATCTAATATTGTTAGATGTCTTATCATGACCTACTCATTTCATCTCTCTGAGTCTTAGTTTGCTTACTTTGAAAGCTTCTGTAAAAATAGCTGTTATGAAGATTAAATGTGTTAGAACATGTTAAACACAATGCCTATCACTTAGTAAAACCTCAAAAAACATATAGTTCTTATGTGATTGTCTAAACTGTATACTTCAGAAGGCATGTGGTCTTCGTGGCCAGCATTCTAATATAAAAGCCTTTGGGACTTGTATTCAAAAAGTAATTTTTGTGTTCAGTTCATTCAGGGAGCCCTCTAGGCTGTACTAGAAAAAAATGTATTATTACAACAGTACAAATTTTGTTACAAATAAAATAAACAGAAAAAAAGTAAATATTCTCAGACTTGATCAGCTCCTGCCCTAACATTGTTTAGCTAAATAGCGCTGGTGGTATGTATCCATTTGATAAAGGCACCAAGAACTCTAGAAAAGTTTCAATAATTATTTCTGGAAGTTTCCAGGATGACCTCATGTATGGCTGGGATCAAGTGTGCACCTTGTGGGTGCTTTCTCTGTCTCTCTTACTAGAGGCTTATGGGGCATGGTCTCCGCTGCCTAGATATGCTCTGCTGCTCTGTGCACCTGGCAGTCCACCAGGAACGTGCATCAGTTCAGTCAGATTCTCCAGGCTTGCCCAAGGTGCAAAGCTGAGCAGAAAAAACGGGACTGACCCAATCCCAATGGAGCTCAAATCTTTTTTCTGGGTTTGCCACCCCATTGCTCTCACCTGTTTAAGACCTTACTTCTCCCTTCCCTTTCTTCTCTCTATTTCATGCCAAACAAAGAAAACAACAACAACAAAAGTAAACTGGGATATTTTCTCTTTCCAAGCCTCCCTTTCGTCTGTCACAGGGCTCCTAGGCTTCACTGCACGTTCTCAGATGAGCCCATGTGGCCTTTGCCTTCTTTTCTAGAGTGACTCTGAAGAATAATGCAGGTTCTCTGTCAGGGCTCTACAGAATTTGCTTCCCACCTTCAGTCAAGTTCCAACCTGGTGGAGACAGTTCAATTGCAACAGGAAGGCATATTGGATGAGAATTTTCTTTTCCCTATTCTGGCTGCATTAGGGAAACAGTGGGCAGCACTTGCTTGCTCATGGAATACAGATGTCTCATTTTCTAGTCCTAGAAAGTATTGTGATATCCTTCAGAAGGAGAATGAGATGATGCTGAGTCTGTGATTAAAAATAAGTTTCAAGTAAACAGGTTTCTGGGGGAAGGCTCCCATGGCTATGCAAAGGAATTACAGCTAAGTGTAAATATGACGGACTTTTAAACTATTACGAGACAGTAATTTTAGCAGTTCCACAGATGATTAAAAAGCCATTTTCTCAAATATTCTCACTGGAGCTTTTTTTTTAAAGAAAACATTTAATTGCTTCAATCAAGCATAACTATTTTCTGCTTATGCTATAATTTGTATACTCCAATCACATGGTTTGTGACTATTTGTCATAATTTTATAAGTGTATATTCCCCACTGTACTGATTGGCTACCATTAATTGTGAAATATTCCTTGCTCATTAAAGTACTGCAAAAGATGAAAAGACAAAGCCCGGCAAATAGAAGTAGGACAGGAAGGAAACTTAGTTTGTATACTCTTCACAAATATGAATTAACTTTCTCAGGACTTTATAAACTACAGTCATTTGGAACACATTCATAAATGATACAAACAAGTAATAAAAAACAGCTTTTCCAGGTTTTTTGATAAAAAAACAAAATAAAATGAAAAAAATTGAGCATCACTGATGCTTTTTCTGCTTCAGGTATCAATTACTTTATGCAACTCCGACTAGCTTCACTGTGAAACATTTAAACCTTCTGCAACTCTTCTCTTCAATGTATAGGTTAAACAACACTGACAGGGAACAGGAAACTACATAAGGATTGTCCCAAAGGGATCATTTCAGAATATAGTAATACCATTACCTAGTTAGGGAACATCAAATCCTTACAATATGCAAATGCCTCATAAGACATAATATCTAGAAGTAATGTCTATCTAAATAGCTTACCAGGCTCCTTAGTGTGGTAAGTTGTATAAGGCTAATAAAAACAAAAACAATCTAGGTTTACTTGGAATAGAGCAGAGCTCAGGACAGTGAGAACAGAGTACTGTGCTAATCATAAACATCTGCAGTCAGCTGGCTGTCATACTTCATTGTCTTGGTATCACAAAAACATCTCATGTATTTAAACTTTATATGGAATTGCCTACTGCCCTGTCTGTCAGCTCCATTCCTTTTAGGTGAGGTCTTCTGTCTGCTCTTCCTACTCTCTCCTCTGCTTTCTGTGCTTCTACTGTGGAATGTACCATTCTTTAAACTCCCCACCCATCGTTCAAACTGTTTCTGATATCCCACCACTCTTTCCATAAAACCTTAAATAAATCAAACCAGAAGAATTCAACAGATGTTTTTAGCCTTCCCAGTGAAGTGACAGGGAGAGAGATGGCAGTTTTCTGGCTGGTGACGGACATGACACTGACATGGCTGCCTCTTTAGACCTCAGACCAATTAATGCACTACCTCCACATGCACCTTTGGAAATATTTTGCTTACTCGTATAATGTATGTATTTGTTGGTATTCTTTAACTTATATGTTTGTTTGCACTTTCTCATTTTTCAAATCTAATTAATTATTATCTGCAAGGTACTTTTATCAAAATTAATTTTAAATACTACTAGGTTTACTTATAATTTTCCATAGCATCTTAAGCAAACAGGGTTACATCATAGTTACTGCTACTAGTCACGTCATCATCAGTTCCTGATGTCCTGCATGTGGATCAAATAACAGCATTGAAGACACGATAAATTCTGCCAATTGGTCTTACGTATCTCAATATAAGTAAGGCATCAGAGCTTCCTCCATGTTTACATTTCCTTTGTGCGTACATATGCATACATGCATGTGTGGTTATTGTTGTTTCCACATGACATAACAGCACACAGAAGTAGTGCCCCACAAACCAACTTCCGAGTGCTTCAGTTTACAAACATTCACATCTCTTGACTGTCTCCCTTTATTCATCCTTTGTATCTCATCATTGCTTTGTTGTGCACTTACTGGATTTTGGGCCTCATGTTTGGGTCTCATTGTTTCCACACTTTTTCTTTAGAGTTGACAAACAGGCATGTGTTCTCTCTGGATCTTATTCTCATTTGTCCTTGAACTTAGATGACCCTTGTGCTCCGGTTCAATTTTGCACTGGCTGTTGCTGGGCATCCCACAGCCTCACTTATTCTCACTTTCAGAGTTCCACACTGTCTAGTCCTGAATTAGAATGCTAAGGAGGTGGGGAGGCCATGATTAAGCATTATCAATTAGCTAGTTAATGAATATACAAATATGAATAAAATGCAATCTCTGTTCCTGCAGATTTCATTATCCAGTTGAAAAGATAATTTATAAACATTATTTATTAAGTAATATGGTAATGCTGCTACAAAAGGATGTACACGTTGCTACGGCTGTTCAGGAGAAGATAGCTGTGTCTCGGTAAAGGATATTTAGAAAACATTTAACTAAATGAAAGGGTAAAAGTTGCCCAAATTGAAGAGTCATCTTAACTACATAAATATTTAAAGTAAAACTGAAATTTTCTATCATAATTATTATATGTTGTTCGGCTTTTTCCTCATCGATTTACTAATAAAACCTCTTTATTCAAATGCTACTGAGAGAGTAGTATTTTTTTGTTTTGCTTTGTTTTTTAAAAGAAGAGATCTGGTAGCAGGTTTATGGAGTTGGGAAGAGTGGTGATCACATTAGATTTTACTCTTCAGGATATACAAATAGACTGAAATATTTTCCATTCTGAAACAAAACCAAAGCAATACAAAATACTATTGACCTTGTATTCATGTCAACTGACGCCACTTCTCTGTTCTTTATCTGATTTAAAAAGTTCTCAAGCATGGACAAAGGGGAAAATCTCTTTTTGCGAAGAGAGTAGTCTACAGTTAAGGTCTTTAAGTTTTTGCTTCTCATATTATACTCAACACAGCAAAGGTTCTTCTGGCTACAACTCCATGTAAACTGATCTCCTTACATTCTCCAATGAAGCAGGCACTTGTAGCTGTTACCTTGCTGTACTGTTGATTTCATTAACTGCTATTGATTAGTTCTCTTTGAGACTGTTCTCTTGATTTTATAGCAGATTAAAAAAAGATTTTATTTATTTTTAGAGAGAGGGGAAATGAGGGAGAAAGAAAGGGAGAGAAACATCATTGTGAGAGAGGAACATCGATCGATTGCCTCTCGTATGTGCCCTGGCCAGGGACTGAACCCACAGCCCAGGCATGTGCCCTGACCAGGAATGGAACCAGCAATCTACCACTTTGTGGAACAGTGCCCACACAGCTGAGCCACACTTGTCAGAGCTTATATCACATTTTTTTATTCTTTTACCTCTCCCATAACTTCTATTATTCCCTTGTGAATCCTTTTTCTGCTCACCATTTTATACATGGTATTCCTTCTCCTTTTTCCTAATCCTATTTCTTTTCCCATTTTTTTCTCCTGAACAAATTCATGGCTGTAGCAATTATTTATATGTAAAAAAAAACTTGATTTATACCCACAAAAATACCCACATTGTCCTGAGATGAAAATCTTCATATCCCTGTGCCTGGCTGACATAACCACTTAAAAAACTCCAAGGCCTTTTAAAATTAATAAGTTTAAAATGAAATAACTCAACTCCCTCCCTCAAAATATATTCTTAATCTTGTGTTCTCTATCTTGGTCATTCTCTCCCAAATAACAAGTTTGAAGTCATTATTAAGTCCTATACCTCCTAGTGCCTAATATTATCAGTCAATATTAGCAATCAGTTATGATTTTTAAAATAAGTTTATCTGCTTGCACTTTTTCTCCACCCCAGTTACCACTGTCCAGCTTAGACCACTAAGATCTCTCTCAGGGCTGTCACAGCAGCCTTTTACTGGCTCTTTGTCTGTATTCCCAGTCCACTTTAATCCGTATTACGTGACCCTTATACAATAGCAACACCTAAGCTAAAGTCAAACCTCTCTTACTCATGTCAATGGCTTCCCAATGGTATAAAATTCAAGTTTCTCATTCTACTATGGAAGGCCCCCTTCTGTCTGATAATATCTACCATTGTTCTCATCATCTTTTATACCGCACCTCAAGTAAAAGTCTTAGTTTCCCTACAACCTATTTATAGATACCTAAAAATTCTCTATAGCTTCTTATTTGTATGCTTTTCTTTCTACCTTGAAAGTACTTTATTCCTTCATTCTTTTTCATTCAGCTGGTTCTGATTCATGCTTCTAATTAAGCTGCAACTCTAGGGACAACTCCACCATAAACTTTCCCTTCCTTCTCTGGATTCCAGTAAGCCTCCCTCTATGTACTTTCAAGGTGGCCCTTTTGCAGGTCCTTTCTACATATAAATGCATTTCATGTATGAGGAACTAAATAGTAGAGCCTTTTTCAATGATATATCCAGGAAGTTAAACAGCAAGAATTTTTTTCACAAAACTTAGGCAATATCTTCTTACTAAAGCCATTGGTGACAATTTTTTAAATGATAGCATGGTTTTTACCAGTGTTTTCTTATGAAAGGTCAAAGTAAAGTTTCTGATGGTATTAAAACTAAAACTTTCAGTTATGAAATAAATAAGCCACAGAGATGTAGGGTACAGCATAGGAAACAGTCAGTAATATTGTAATAAATTTGCATGGTGACAGATGGTTATTCGGCTTAGTGTGGTGATCACATTGTAAGGTATATTAATGTTTAGTCACTATAATGTACATCTGGAACTAATATACTATCATATGCCAGTTATACTTTACCATTTTTAAATAATAAAATTAAAGAAAAAATCTACAATGATTTGAAAATGCAAACTTTCGATAAGGCATTTTAAGTCACATAAATAGAAGTTTGTATTTGCTTTTTTAACTCTATCTATTGCATAGAAAGATACAAAATTTGACTGTCCACAACAAAATTCCCAAAAACTGTTCACCAATATTCACTTCAGTACTTCCAGTATTTAAAGACTCTCTTCTCCAAAGATGAATGAATCACAAGTTCACACACTTCCACTACATAGTGAGTGTTCCTTGAACAAATCAAAATCTGTCTTCCTGAAAAGCCTGTACATTACCCCATGTCTCATCAGCTTACATTCAAATAGAGTTCCTCTGCTTCTCTTCTATCTGACCATCTCAAAAGGAGTCATCTCTTAGGTGCTATAGGATCATGTCTTCTCCAAGCTTTCTTTTAACTTCTTTTTGGGTGATTCTATTTTAGATTCCCTTCACTGGACTGATCATCCTCTATGACACATTACATTAAGTGTCTATTTCCCCTTTTAAAAATGTCTATCTTTAGACCTGAATTAAATGCTTGGAGAGATTCTGATTGTACAAAGCAAAACAGGTCCATCACCTCCCCCATTCTAAATGCTACCACTCAGTCACTTTTCAAAGGTGCATAAGATCTATATCAGTAGATATATCATATTATTGATACCATACATAAAACAATTAATGTGAAGGCAGTCTCTTCTATCTAAATGGGTGATATAAAGGCAAGGGATAATCACTTACAATGTTTCTGATGTGTTGGGCATTGTAGGAAGAGGTCTGTGCTACAGAGAATATCAGTTAATCCTCACACTTCTTCTTTGGCAGCACCCAACTCTTCCACCCCATTGTGCTGTGTTCCACCCTGTTCCTACTACCCCTGGCCCATACCTGTGACATTCCCCTGATCTCTATATCACCACCACTTTTCTTCCTTTTTCATAATTTACCATTCAAATTCTCCAATCTCTCTACATGCACCGCTTTCTGTCTTCTCTGACCTGCTTCCTACCACTTTAGTAATCTGTGTATTCAGTAAATATGTTTTGAATTTTAACAATGTACTATA
>PVKM010019965.1:0-23740 GCA_004027735.1 Carollia perspicillata | reverse complement strand
TTTTAGTCTCTATGTCATTTAATTCTGCTCTGATCTTGGTTATTTCCTTCCTTCTACTAGCTCTGGACTGTCTTTGTTGTTGTTCCTCAATTTCTTGTAGGCATAGGGTTAGGTTGTTTGTTTGAAATGTTTCTATCTTTTTCAGGTAGGCCTGCATTGTTATGAACTTACCTCTCAGGACTGCCTTTGCTGTGTCTCATAAGTCTTGAGTTGTTGTGTGTTCATTTTCATTTGTTTCCAGAAACTTTTTGATTTCTTCCATAATTTCATTCTTGACCCATTAATTGTTTAGTAGAATGCTATTCAATCTCCATGAGTTTGAGTGTATTTGGGTTTTTCCCTGTGGTTAGTTTCTAATTTCAGTCCTTTGTGGTCAGAGAAAATGCTTGGTATGATTTCAATTTTCTTGAATTTGTTGAGGCTTGTTTTGTGTCCTATCACGTGGTCTATCTTTGAAAATGTTCCATGTGCATTTAAAAAGAATGTGTATATAGCTTCTTTCAGATGCGGGGCTCTGTATATATCAGTTAAGTCCATTTATTCTAGGGCGTTGTTCAATGCCACAATATCTTTGTTGATATTTTGTTTGGAAGATCTGTCCACTTTTGACAGTGGGGTGTTAAAATCCCCTACTATAATTGTGTTGCTGTCAATACCTTTCTTGAAGTCCTCTAAGATTTTCTCTATGTATTTGGGTGCTACTATGTTGGGTGCATATATATTTACAATGTTTATGTCTTCTTGGTGGAGTCATCCCTTGAGTATTATGAAGTGACCTTCTGGGTCTCTCTTTATGGCTTTCTTGAAGTCTATTTTGTCTGGTATGAGTATTGCTACCCTGGCTTTTTTTCCTCTCCAGTTCCTTGGAAAATTTGTTTCCAGCCCTTCACTTTCAGTCTGTGTATGTCTTTTGTCCTCAGGTGGGTCTCTTGTAGGCAGCATATGTGTGGGTCATGCTTGCTTATCCATTCAACTATTCTGTATCTTTTGATTGGAGCATTTAATCCATTTACGTTTAGGGTTATTATGGATAGGTACTTATTCATTGTCATTTTTGTACCTGTGTTCCTCTCTGTCTCTCTCTTTTCCTTCCTTTCCTTAAAGCAATCCCATTAGCATCTCTTGTAACGCTGGATTGGTGGGTGCATATTCTTTTAGACTTCTTTTGTCTGTGAAGCTCTTTATTTGGTCTTCTGTCTTGATTGAGAGCTTTGCTGGGTAAAAATGCCTAGGTTACAGGCCTCTGGTTCTCATTACTTGGAATATTTCTTGCTATTCTCTTCTGGCTTGGAGTGTTTCTATTGAGAAGTCAGCAGATAACCTTATTGGGTCTCCCTTGTATGTTACTTCCTTCTTCTCCCTTGATGCCTTTAAGATCTCTCTTTGTCTTGGAATTTTGCCATTTTAATTATGAAATGTCTTGAAGTGGGCCTCTTTGGGTACCTCTTGATTGGGACTCTCTGTTTCCTGGATTTGTGTGACTTTTTTTCTCATCAAATTAGGGAAGTTTTCCATCATTACTTTTTCAAATAGATTTTGTATCCCTTGTTCCTCTTCTCCTTCTGGTATCCCAGACTTGGATATTATATGGATATTATTATATCGATATTTTATGTTTCATATTGTCTTGCATTTCTCTTAATCCCTCTTCATTCTTTCTGAGCCTTTTTTCCTTTTCTTGCTCCTTCTGGGTGTTTTTTTCTACTTTGTCCTCCAACTCGCTGATCCGATCTTCTGCTTCATCGATCCTGCTTTTGATTCTTTCCACTGTGTTCTTCAGTTCAGCAAGTGTATTCTTCATTCCCTCTTGGCCCTTGTTTATGTTTTCTATTTCCTTTTTCATGTTGATATAGTTTGCAGTGAGTTCATTGTAGTTCCCCTGTAGTTTCTGGTAGTTTATTGTGAGCTCATGGAACTTCCTGATAACCAGTTCTTTGAATTGAATATCTGACAGCTGACCTGCCTCCATTTCATTTAGCATTCTTCCTGATGCTTCCTACTTTCCTTTCATTTGGGGATTGTTTCTTTGTCTTCTCATTGTTTGTGGGACTCTTCTTGATAGCTTCTGCTTCTTAAATGGAGTTGTTGTGGTTCCCAGGGTTTATGATGTGAACTGCTGTGGTAGAATGCCTGTGAGATTCAGTGGTGTAGTCTTCTTCGGGTATCCTGGTGTTCACCACTTCCACCTACTCTTTTTTGTGATCAGTTGGAGGGAGTGGCAAAATGGTTTAAGACAGCAGGGGAGTATTCTATGATATTTACAGTAGCAACCGGTATAAGGCATAGGAGACCTTTTGGCTATGTGTAGCATTAATCGTGTTCCTCAACCCAACTGGCCACTTTTAAGAAAGGATGGGAAGAAGATAAGACTCTTGTTGGGAAGGGAAGGGTTGTTAGTTGGATCTAGAAAGCAGTGAAGTTGTGGGAGGTCAGATTCTGGGTAAGGTGAGAGTAAAGGATAGTACATAGGTGTAGTGTGTGAGAGAATAGTGTTAACCTCCTTTATAATAGAGTTCAAGCGACTGTGATATGGGCTAAATCCAGGAAGGGTGCTGTGAAGTATTTACAATCGTGTGAAACAGCAATTATTTGCAATAATATTAGAGGAACACTCAAATGCCATAATCTACATGATCTGAATAACATGAACACAGGGTATAGGACTTTGAGTAGTGTGCTGATGGAACACTGTTCACATGAAGGACGGTAAATTAGCAATACAATGTAGAAGAGAGAACAGGGGACATTTGTCAAATGGTACAATATAACCTGCCAAGCAAAGAAGCCTATACAGAAAAAAAGGGGAATACAGAAATACTATTAAGATAAAAGATGTAGGAATAATGAAAAAAGGAGAAAATTATAATAATACAAATATGCAGCTACTTGCAGTTTCCCTGCAATAGCCTAGTGAAATTTGTCTCACTGACTCAGCTGTTGGGTTGCCACCTCTTTGAGTCCACCTCAGGTCCTTTCAGAGTTCCAAGTTTTTTTCTCACTTGTGGGTATTAAAAAAAATGGCAGGAGAAGGGAGAAAGAAGGGATAAATTGGAAAGAAAGGTTGAAGCACTAAATCAAGAAGGAAGGAAAGAGAGGAAAAAGCAATTGAAAGATAAAACAGTAATGAAAAAATTAAAAATAATAGACCCTGGCTGGCGTAGCTCAGTGGATTGAGCGCGGGCCTGTGAGCTAAACGATCGCAGTTCGATTCCCAGTCAGGGCACATGCCTGCATTGCAGGCCAATTCCCAGTGGGGTACGCGTGAGAGGCAACCACACATTCATATTTCTCTCCCTCTCTCCTCCTCTTCCCCTCTATAAACAAACAAACAAATAAATAAATAAATAAAATATTTAAAAAATAATAATAATACAAAAATAAAAGCTTACTTAAAAAATTAGCATTAGAAAAAAATGATAAAAGACACCTATTGTTGGTTTCAAACTGGCCAAACCAGTTTTTCTGGTCTTGCTTGCTGCAGAAGGCTGGGGAGTGATTGGTGTGGTGTTTCTCCCTTCCTGATGTTTACTCAGCCTGTCTTGCAAGCACCGTCCCAAGCTAGTCTGGCTCCTTTCCCCAATATCTTAGATGTGGAAATCCTGGTTTTCTTCAGAGCAGTTTTCCCCGGTGGTTATCGCTGGAGGCTGGGGTGCAGGGGTGCCCTCTCGGCTAGGCTACCTCCTTCCCGCGGGTTTGGGTGCAAATCCTTCCCAGTGCTATGGGGAGATGCAATGCCTTCCACGTAACCTCAGGGTCTCTGCCTGGCTGGGTTGGGAGTCAGCTATGAGGCTGTCACGGCAGATTCCCCAGTCCCTCTTTTTGATAAATTCCTCCTACTGAAGCCTGGCATCCTGTGTAGCCCAATTCTCCAGCCAGACCAGTGACTATCGGGGTCAGTGCCTATTACTGCCCCTCTCTGAGTTCTCTTGAGCTGGCAACCACAGACTCTGCGGTAGTCACGGTCCCATGCCTTGCCTCTTTGTCCTTATTCCCCTCTCTGCAACCAGGCCAAAATTTTATATTTTTCTTAAATGTGTTCTTAATTATTTTCTTCTTTTTGATGTTATTAGAATATTTTTCTTCTTTTAATGTATTTAATTATTTATTTTGAGAGACAGGGGAAGGGAGGGAGGAAGAAAGGGAGAGAAACATCAATGTGTGAGAGATACATCGATCAGTTGCCTGTCACATTTCCCCACCTGGGGAACTAGCCTGCAATGTAGTCATGTGCCCTGACAGGGAATCAAAACAGTGACCTTTCATTTTGCAGGCCAGCACTCAATCCACTGAGCCACACTAGCCAGGGCAAGAATGCTTTTCTAATTGTACTTTTGAATTGTTCATGGTCAGTGTATAGAAATACAATTAATTTTTGTATATGGATCATGTGTCGTATAGCCTCACTAAAGTTATTTATTAATTTTAGTAACTGTGTGTGTTTGTGTGCATTCCTTAGGATTTTCTAAATATCATGTCATCTGCAAATTAAGACAGTTTTTCAATCTGAATGGTTTTAAAATATTTTTGTTAGATATGACAAAACCATTGCCAGCATCGTACTGAATGGGCAAAAATTAAAAGCATTCCCCTTAAGCTTGGGAACAAGCCAGGAATGTCTGCTTTCACCTCTCTTATTCAACATAGTACTGGAAGTCCTACCACAGCAACCAGACAAGAAGAAATAAAAGGCATCCAAATTGGAAAGGGAGAGGTAAAACTGTCTTTATTTGCAGATGACCTGATACTGTATGTACATAGAAACCGCAAAGATTCCACCAAGAAATTATTACAACTCATAAATGAATTCAGCAAAGTAGCAGGATACAAAATTAATGTCCAGAAATCAGTCGCATTTTTATATGCCAATAACAAACTAAGAGAAAGGGAAATTAAGAAAATAATCCCATTCACAATTACTTCAAAAATAATGAAATATCTAGGAATAAACCTAACCAAGGATATAAAAGACCTGTACTCTGAAAATTATGACACCGAAGGATGAAATAGAAGATACAAATAAGTGGAAGTACATACCATGTTCATGAATAGGAAGAATTAACATCATTAAAATGTCCATACTACCCAAAGAATCTATAGATTCAACAGAATTCCTATCAAGATTCCAATGACGTATTTCATAGAAGAAATATTTCAAAAATTTATATGGCACCACAAAAGGCCCCACATAGCAACAGTGATACTGAGACAGAAGAACAAATTTGGAGAAATCATGCTACCTAACATCAAACTATACTATAAGGCCACAGTAATCAAAACAGTATGGTACTTGCATAAAAACAGACACCTAGATCAATAGAACAGAATAGAAAGCCCAGAAATAAACCCACCCCTTTATAGTCCATTAATATTCAACAGAGGAAGCAAGCACTTAAAGTGAGCTTAAGATATTGTATTCAGTAAATGGTGTTGGGAATATTGGACAGACACATGCAGAAAAATGAAACAAAACCACCTTCTTACACCACACACAATAATAAATTCAAAATGGATTAAACACTTAAACGTTAGACCCCAAACCATAAAAATCCTAGAAGAAAACATGAGCAGCAAAATCTTGGACATAGCAATACTTTATCAGATATATCTCCCCAGGCAAGGGAACCAAAAGAAAAAATAAATAAATGGGACTACATAAAACTAAAAAGTTTTTGCACAGTAAAGTAAAACATTAACAGAAAAAAAGACAATCCACAAACCTGGCTGGCGTGGCTCAGTGGATTGAGAGCCAGCCTGTGAAACAAAGAGTCGTGGTTTGATTCCCCGTCAGGGCACATGCCTGGGTTGCAGGCCAGATTCCTAGTAGGGGGATGCACAAGAGGCAACCACACATTGATGCTTCTGTCCCTCTCTTTCTCCCTCCCTTCCCCTGTGTCTAAAATCAAATAAATAAAATCTTTTTTTTTAAAAAAAGGCAGCCCACATAATGGGAGAACATATTGGCCAATACATCTAAATATTATCTAAGGGATTGATATACAGAACTACAAAACTCAACACCTAAAAAACAAACAACCCAATTTAAAAATGGGCAAAAATAAACAAATAAAATATTTTTGTTGTTCTTGCACTGGCTAGAATCTGCGTTATAATGTTGAATAGAAGTGATGACAGTGGACACTCTTGCCTTATATCTGGTCATAAAGGTAATGTATTCAGCCTTTCATGATTATATATAATATCAGCTAAAGATTTTTCATAGATCTTCTTTATCAGGTTAGGAAAGTCCCCTTATAATCCTAGTTTGTTGACTGTTCTCATTATGACAAGGTATTGAGTTTTGTCAAAGAATTTTTCTGTATCCGTTGGGATAATTATAAAGTTTTGTCCTTTATTCTATTCATATGGTAAATTTAATTTTTTTTAAATTAAGTGGGAACAAATCCCACTTTGTCATGTTTTATAATATTTTATATGTTGTTGAATTTAGTGCACTAACACTTTTTAAGGTTTCTTTCATGTGTGTTCATGAGGGATATCAATCTGTAGTTTTCTTCTTATGTCTTTTGTATCAGAGTAATACTGGCCTCATAGAAGGAGTTGGGAAGCATTCTTGCCTCCTCTAATTTTTTTCCTCCATTTTTTCTTTCCTTTTTTGTTTCTTTTTTTGCCTTCTGTACTTTTGAAAGAGTTTATAAAGAATAGGTGTGATTGTTGTACTTCAAATATGTTATTACATTTAGCATAGAACCCACATGGGCAGGGCTTTCTTTTAGTGTGAGAATTAAATTTCTGAATTGATTTCTTTATTTGGTTGTCTATTTACATGTCTCATAATTTTAGGGTGAATATTGAACATTTTAGATAAGTATTGTAACAACACTGGATTCTGATTTTGCCTTCTACAGGTTTTTTTCATTGTTTGCTTACTCACTTGTAACTTGCCTAGACTAAGTTTGTAACCTCTGTCTCCACTACAGTGTGTGGCTTCTTATGTCTCTGCTCAGATTTTGTACCTTGCTTATATTTTTAAAGATGATCTTTCTGAAGGTTGATTATTGTGTCTGCATAGCTTAGTGTTTAGCTAAAGATTGCTCCAAAGTTTTGTTCAAATACCACCAGTTGGTATACACACATTATCTGTTTAACGATCTGTGTGTGGGCTGGGAAACACATTCAAACTTCAAATTGTCGTCAAATCTGCTCCACCTTTTCCTTTCTGCTGATTTCTCTTGCTTTTCCTCTATGCATTCTGATAAACACTGTAGGTCAAGTATGGGTAAGCACTTACACAGGACATGTGGGTTGCTTATCGAATCCATTATAGCTGTCTCACTTCCTGGCATACCCAGTTATATCCCCTGCTAATCTGCTGGTCCCCTGCCTACCCCAAATTGTCCTGCAACCTCAGTCTAGCAGCCCCTTTTGTCCACTTACCATCAAAATCACTACTTAAACTGACAATGCTCTAAATCAAGTGAGTTCCTTTCTGCAGCAGCAGCAAAAACAAAGTTGCTGGGTTTTATTTTACAGCCTATCTCACCTTGGTTGAACTACTGTGCCAACAGAGCTGGTACAGGGGATGGCAGTAGTCGTGAGTGGGAAGTTGGAGCAAGACCAGTGTATTAAGATTCTCCAGAGAGGCAGAACCAATGATATATATATATATATATACACATACACACATACGTGCGCACGCAAACACACACACATGCCTACAGAAGGCCTGCTTGAGTGTGGTTGGAGGGATAATAATATGGGGGCAATAATTTATAGTTTTAATTTGAATATTTTACCTAAAAAGTCATATGGTGTACTTGAGTATGATATTATTATGTTACAGAATTACATGCTTGTGATTTTGTAAAAAGGTTTTGTAATAAGAAATGGCTGTTATTTGTGCCAGACCATATATATATATTTATAATTTATATTTATATTTATATATTTATATATCAGGCAAGAACACCATAGACTTGCTCTGTCCTTACCCAAAGTTCTCTGTTATGTCCTCCAAAGTGCTGAAATGGAAAAAATGATGAAATTTTTTTAAAAGCTGATAATTTGTTTAGCTTTTTAGTTGTTATACATATAAGCATAAATTCTACAAACTCAGGAATAAATAAATATTTACAAATAAATATTTATAAAATATTTAAAAATAAATATTTATAAATAAATAAATATTTGAGTAAATAAATATTTACTCAAATACAGTAGGATTTTCTCCATCAAAGTCAAAGAAACTCTTCCAACTGAGAGAGATGTCATTCCTTGACCACCATTGATACAGGAAACAACAGTAATACCTACTTGGAGATTCTTCTGCTCTTCTACAATTACAGCCTTTGACCCAAACATATGAAGAAAGGAACTCATATTTAATAGAAGATGCATAGCAGTTTTGATAAACATTTTGCTGATGTGATTTGAACTTGGCATCATGCAGGGAAATCTAGATAGCAGAACAAGAAAATAGAATGCCTTATGTCTGGGGGAATGAGAAAATGAAAATTGGAGAAAAAAGAGAGTAGAATATGACTGGAGTCTTAAATGATCCTTCTGAAGTGCTCTTTATACCTAGATCAATTTTTCAATTATTTTGTAAATCTTTCAAGAGCAAGAACAGTCTTTTATGTGTTGTAAAATACTTTAATGTAATATAGGTACTAGATGTTACTGGACAGGGGCCTACCCCTGAGTGGGTCTGCCTAGGGCCAGCTGTAGTATATGTGTTCTTGACTTCATGTAGGAGAGATTTCACAACACAAGTCCAGGTGACTATGTGGATGCATTTATTAAAGCTGTGAAACAGTAAAACAAGGAAGGAATTAGCATTGAAGAAGCAACAGTAGAGCCTAGGCTGGGTTGCCTTAGCTCAGTGGGAAGACAGAGAAAAGGGGGTTTTAGGAACAGGTTCAGGGCATTAACCTGGGACAAACTGCCAGCTGCCTATTGCCTTAAAGTTTAGGAGATGTGTGTCTGTGAAGAAAGAAGTTGGGGAAAGAATAGGGGAAAGGGAATGGCGTCAGCTGCTCTGCAGAGGGTCAGGGTCATTTGTCTTGAGGCTTTTCTTCTTCTTCTTCTTCTTCTTCTTCTTCTTCTTCTTCTTCTCTCTCTCTCTCTCTCTCTCTCTCTCTCTCTCTCTCTCTCTCTCTCAAATCTTAGGGAGGTCTCAGGGGAGGGTTTCAGCAGAATATTCATCAGTTTATATGTGTGCCCTTCCAGGGTCATGGTCTCCTCTGATTGGGTCAGTGACAGGCCAAAAGTCTTTAGTCATTGCAGTTGGTTCCGGAATCACTCACCTGGTTTTGCTGCTTTTGTGGGCCTGGAGCTGAATTACAACTAAGGTCTTGATGTTATCTCCATGGAGGAAAGGGCAGTTTTGCCACCTGCCAGGCATTGGGGGCCTTCTGCCCCATTGACCATCTATTGGCATCTGGCCGTAAATTGCTCAGTTACTGTGTTCAGCTGTCTCAGTTTCCCTATTACACTTGATAAAGAATTTTTGTAGCTTTTTACTATACTATCTTACAGGACATGTGTTAAATTAAAATAATGGTCACTAGTTCCAGTGGTCTGTGTAGATTTGCTAGTATTATAAGACAATGAAGCCAAAGCTTAAAATCTGTAAAGCGATGTAAGTGTGTCTTGAAGGTGGGGCATTGAGACAGACACAAATAAAATTTCAAACATATGAGCCATATTTTCTGACCTTCATTTTTGTAAACAATATTAAAAGCATGCATGTTAGAAACCAAAGATAGATGAGCTGCCAAAATGCATAGTATTTGTCATGTTATGAGGAATGACATCTAACTTTACCACTTAAAAAATACCCAGGAGACTTAAGCTCACTAAAAATCATTAAATTGTATACTTGAAATCTGTGAATTATACGTAAAATATGCCTCAATAAAGTTACTAAAAATACCCAGGAGACTGAGAAGCATTTTTTTCAAATATAGATTGTTGAAAACATACAAATGCAGAATATAGTCAATTATAGCTATAAGAAAAGGCAATCTGTTAGGTATTATACATATCTAATTCAAACAGCTGTCTTACACAGCTATACTTTAATGATGTTAAAATGCCACTTTAAAAATGGATTTACTAATGAAATGTCAGATGCAATTACAACTATAGCTATTTAGGAATAAAAAATTAAACAAATCCACTTTTTCTTTTTCTGAAACATTTACTATCATGCATACTTTCAGAAATTTGCGGCTCATGTAACCAACTCATCAATGACTTTCACCTTGACCACAGATTTATTTGTATGGAAAAACAAAACAGTATTTGCTAAGTATATGCAATATCTTCCACCTAATTAGTACCTCAGGGCACGTTGTTTATAAACAGAAAACAATAAGGGACATGTTAAATATCCCCAGCAGTACTCTCTGCATACTATCAGGTTTAGAAATAAGGAATACTCTTTGCATTTTAAGTAACAAATCAGCTAGCTCCCAGATTTCCATCAAGTACAAAGAATCTGACAAGAATAACTTGTAAATTCATAAAGAATTAATACGATCTATAGCTTCATACACTAGAGAAATGAATATGGTTCCTTTTAGATTCAAATTAGAAATACATTTAGCGTGCAACATGGAAATAAATATGATTATTGTTTGTTTTCAAAATTAATTTTAAAAAGAATGTTACTAAAAATATTTCACACATGATAAATACATCCCAACCCTGCACATTCCCCATTTCCCAACAATCACTGCCTACAGACTACCTAGTATCCATTTAGTGGGCTCACTATAGAAATCATCCATTAATCAGAAAGAATCTGGCTTAAGGGACCTTTAATGGGTGGTAGAGTATTGTACAGCATGTTTCACATGCAGATGAGGTTGCCATCTGGTGGATTTTCTCTAACTAAACACTAACAACATTTATAGGTATAAGCAGACCAATCCTTTTCTAGGACTTGCTGCCACTTTTTAGAAAACATATAGTTTATGTTAAATTTCTATGACCATGTTATATTTGCACTGAATGTGTGCCTGTTTTTTGTAACTGTGAGGAAAAAATACCAAGAAAGGAAGTATTACTGATACCGAGAGATCTGATCAGATCACTGGGGAGGTGTAGGGCAGGGCTGTAAGAGGAGGTTGCCTGAGGCAATGGTAAACAGTCTAGGATGGCACTGGCTGAGAAGTTGAATGCCTCCAGAGCACAAGGGCTCTGGGGGTCTCTCTGGCTCTCTCTTCCTCAAGAATACCTGGATGATTGTGCTGCAGCTGCCTGCATTTCCCAACAGATAGTATTTTGGATGAGAGGAAATTCCAGGTGCAGCCTAAGATCCAGCTGGCCTGGCACAGGGTGGCAGGGTTATTCTTCTTTGGGTGTTCTAGAGGGGGTAAGTTATGAGGCAGATGCCTGCAGTTCTTCCAAAATTGTGTAGCTTTTTAATCTTTTGTTTTAGTTTGTAAATTAACCTTGCACAAATAACAAATTAAAAGTTAACAGAGGGGATGCTAAGAGAACTCAGGTGTTAAAGAGTTTACCTTAATTGACAGGCTTAAGTGACTAATGCATGTGGAAAGCTGTTATTCCAAAACTGTGAAGCTTTTGAATAAAGACTACTTTCCTTTATCACCAAACCTCTCCTCTGGAATTCTGCTGAGAGGGTGGCAGTGGGCACCAGGACAGTAATTCCTCTTTGGTAACAGTACTAAAACTTCAAAATTTGTTTAAAGCTTCAGATTTAAAAGGTGATAAATGTGAGATGGAAATAGATATTCCATGCAAACAATAAACAAACAAGAGCAGGAGTGGCTATACTCATATCAGATAAAATAGACTTTCAGTAAATGTCAGCTAAAATATAGTCTCTAGATAGTGATAAAGTTGTTGGTTCAGAAATAGACAGCAACACAATAACAGTAAGGGACTTAAACACATCACTTGACATTGGATATATCTTAATAGAAAATTAATATGGAAACAACGGACTTAATACAACAGTACCAGAATACACATTTTAAGTGCACATGGAACATTCTTCAGAATAGATCATATGTTAGGCCACAAAGCAAGCCTTAACAAATTTAAGAATATTGAAATCATATCATTTATCATTTCTGACCACAAAGGTGTATAAACTGGAAATCAATAACTGGAGGAAAACTGAATAATTAACAAAAATGTGGAAATTAGACAACATATTCCTGAACAACCAATGGTTCAGAGAAGAAATCAAAAGAAATCAGAAAACATCTTGAGAAAAATGAAAACAAAAATGCATCATACCAAAATTTATGAGATGCAGCAAAGCAGTTCTAAAAGTTTATGGTGATAAATGCCTACATTAAGAAAAAAGATCTCAAATAAACAACATAACTTTCCACCATAAGAAATTAGAAAAGAATAAACTAAGCTCTAAGTTAGCAGAAGGAAGGAAGTATGGTAACAAAGATGATTTTTGTAGGAATAAATGAAATAAAGACTAGAAAGACCATATAAAAATCAATGAAACTAAGTGTTTTTTTTTAATATAAACAGAAGTTACAAAACTTTAGCTAAACTAATCAAGAAAAAAGAGAACTCAAAAGGTAATAAATGTGACTTTTTAATTTGGCAAGTTCTTGCTAAACAAAATTCGATATGTTAATATTAAAAATATCTAGAAGACTTGTAACATCACATATGCTTTGTTTTAAATATTACAGTGACTTCTGGTGTCATGTATTTCTCCACCTGACAGCTTTAAAAGGGGACTCAGGGTCAGATACATGCCAGGGCTATAAATGGTTCCATCTCTAACCTACTGTAATACAAAACACATGTTGATTCAGATCTTGCTACTCACCTTTTCTAGTCTTTCTCTTCTCTCCTTATTCTCCCTAATGGGACTCTATAAAAAGAAATCTCCCATGTATTAAAATATGAACTCTCTATTCCTTAGAAGATGTGGCAGTGGATAGAAAGTGTGGTATTAACTCACAGTTACTTATTCCATTTTTACAGAGACCACTTAACTCAACTCTGCCTCATAGTTATTATTAGCCAGCCATCTCAAAACCATATCCTGTATTACTTGTTAATCACAAAGAAGAATAGGTAGTAAAGAAATGGAGTTGGATCTGGATTAAAACCTATCTTTGCTGTTTTTAAGTTGCTCTCCTTCACTAAACAATTTTCTGACACTAATTCCTCAGCTGTAAAAAATAAAATGTGGCTCTGGATGGTATGGCTCAGTGGAATGAGTGCCGGCTCACAGATCAAAGGGTTGCCAGTTCAATTCCCAGTCAGGGCATATGTCTGGGTTGTGGGCTAGGTCCCCATGGGGCAAGGGGCAACCACACATTGATGTTTCTTTCCCTGTCTCCCTCCCTTCCCTGCTCTAAAAATAAATAAATAAAATCTTTAAAAATATTAAAAAATTGAAATGGGGAAAATGACACTGTGGTGATGGTACTGGGATGTTGTAGGTGTGGAGAACAAAGAAGGAGTTAACCTTGAAAAAAAGATTAAAAAGCCATAACCGCTAACGATGCTGGGCTTGTATTCCAAGAAGATAAGAACAGCAAGGTAAACAGAGCTGACTTGGCAGATAGCCATCTGGACAGTTGCCCTAGCCTTCTGATCACGAGCTTGCTCCCCCCTAGAAAAACCCTAGCTGTGAGCGTTGGGGGCGCGACTCTCATTTGCAGCTCTAAGGAGCACTGTGTCTCCAGACACGTTCGGAGAGTTCACCCCTGTGCAGGTAAAACTTTGGTCAATAAAGTAACATCTTTGAAAACCTGAAAGTCTCTTACATTTGTTCTCCCGATTGGTGGATGCTACATTTGGAGGCCCCAGCAAGATCTCCCTTTTGGTGGAGTTTTGGTTCAGAGACCAGATGGGCAGCTTGAGCTAGTAAGTATTTGCCGCTGAGGATCCTCTTTTGGTTTGGTTTCTGAGCTCCGGAACATTTGACCCTGAGGTAGTAAGCAGAACGCTGCTGGCAGTCTACCCAGGACTTCCAGAGGTGGGACGCCACTCTCTGGAATTTGGTTTCAGTAATTTGAGTTGTGACCGGTCACGTTAGGTTTCCGTCCTTTTTGCGCTGCGCTGCGAACTGTACGTTATGTCTAGAGATTGTGTGCTTCATGTGTTTTTCTCTGCCTTTGTGATTACCCTCTTTGGAGGCTTACTGTGTTTTCTTCTTTGCCTTTGTGGTTACTCTCTTTGGTACCATTCTTGTTTCTGAGATTCCTAAAGTCATTCAGCTTGTGCAGATGGGTCAACGGGAGTCTGTGCCTGGCTCCCCGCTGGATTGTTTGCTAAAAAACTTTTCAGATTTCCAGAAGCGGGCGAGAGGATATGGGGGGCTGCCACCTGATCCTGAATTCCTCCGGACCCTGAGCCAGCTGGAGTGGCCGGCATTCAATGTGGGATGGCCCACTGAAGGAACTTTCGACCTGCCCACCCAGTTTGCCGTTCAAGCTACTGTATACCGGGTGCCTCACCCAGACCAGTACTTGTATATTGATGTTTGGGTTGATATTGCCACAGAGCGCCCAGGTTACATTAGAAAGTGTATGCAGGGAAACCAGAGGGGTAGGAGGTCAATTTGTTTAGTCGCAGGGAAAAATCAGCAGAGAGGAAAAGGGGAATCTGACGATAGCTCAGTTCCAAAACAGCCGCAGAACGAACCTAGGCTTTATCCCGTCCTGCCGGGGCAGCAGGAGGATTCTTCGGATCCTGTGAATGCCCCACCTCCCTATCATCGTAGGGAGGTACCCGACTCATCGCGCCGAGATGATGGCGAGGTCATAAGCCCACCACATACCCGAGGAGGGGCGATGTACGGAGGGGGAGGCAGAGGGGGGGCTTGTCGCCGGCGGGAAACACCGCCATTCTGCCGCTTCGGGAGGCACTGCCCGCACCTGATGCTCTGCTGCGGGTACCCCCTGCCTGATTTACGTGCCATTTTCCACCAGTGATTTATATAATTGGAAACATCAGAATCCCCCGTTCTCAGAGAAACCTCAAGGGCTAATCTCCCTCCTCGAGACTATTTTTAGAACTCATCAGCCTACTTGGGATAACTGCCAGCAGATTTTGCAGACTCTTTTCACTTCTGAAAAAAGAGATAGGATTATCCGGGAGGCTACAAAAGCTGTCTTAAGAAATGAAAGGGAAACTG
This sequence comes from Carollia perspicillata, assembly GCA_004027735.1. Taxonomy (NCBI): domain Eukaryota; kingdom Metazoa; phylum Chordata; class Mammalia; order Chiroptera; family Phyllostomidae; genus Carollia; species Carollia perspicillata. Next base: position 8,628 of record PVKM010019965.1, on the reverse strand, counting down.
TAGAGGGGAGGGATAGTTTAAACTTCGGTGTGACTGTGTGTGTATGTTTGTGTGAATGTGCCTGTGACCTGAGTGGTTTCCCTTCAAGGAAACACCCTCCCTTTGTTTGTCTGTGCCAGCACCGGGTGGGAAGCATGAGAGGGGGGCATCTCCACAGGGCCTCCCCTCCCTCACAGGTGGGAGGGGCCTGGCCCCCTCCGCAAAGTGCGGTGGAATGGGAATAAGCTCCTCCCAGCTAGTAAAGATAGCATTTAAAGTCTATAATGCCTGGGAAGCAGGGAAAGCAAAATGGGCCACAGTGGTTTTTTTAAACGTTAGCTCAGAGAAACCAAAAGAGACAGGACTCTAGGGCAGAGAAAGGAGGCTCATCAGGTACCTGCCACCGTGCCAGTGGGAAAAAAAAAAAAAGAGCCCTACTCCTGCAGCTGAAGCAGAAAGGAAAATTAGACCTGCACTCCTGAGGAAGGTTTGAAATTCCTCTTCCGGAAAGAGACAGTGAATCCCGATACAGGGTGACAGTGTTTGTTATGTTATACAAGTGTTTGTAAAGCTAGAGACCTTTGGCTGCCACATACTGAGTTTCAGTATAGTTCTTCCCAGTATAGGAAAGAAATCAGGATTGAAAACATATGAAGAATAGAAAGTTTATAAATGTTGCAGAAGGTCTGTAGAAGTAAAAGTTCTGAGAAGCCTAGTAAATATCAAAAAGAAAAAGAAGATTAAAAGGTTTATAAGTGTTACAAAAAGATTTAAAGTGAATAGTTAAATCTAGATGAGCAGAAATATATATAAAAGATGTAAAAGTTTAAACCTAGAGTAATGGAAACCTCAACTACTTGTTTTCTGGTTTAATAGAGAAAGGCAAATTTCTCACATTGGTTCTGATCTGGTCAGAAACTTGTATTGAAGACCTAGGAAAGGTCTCCATAGGTAGTTAGGAAGAATACCTTTGCCGCCTGGGACCCGGGAAGGGTCATTTGGGGCTGATAAGTATTTAAGCCTGAGGCAAAGAGCATGTCTCTGCCAAGAGACCAGGCCTGAAAGGGCACGTCTCTATAAGGTACCAATAGACACATTTAGTGCAAGAGAATGCCTCTACCTGTGTATTGTTCTAGAACTCTGTATTTTGGATTTTGCTCTGTATCTGCTCTGAAAAGGAAATTAAGAATTTCAGAAAAAGTTAAAACTTCATATTCTGTAAAACAGTGAATAAAGAAAAAAGTTTTCCATCATGCTTAGTATTTTTCTCCCTACCTGATCCCTCCAGAATTTAGCATTCTGAAAGAGTGTGTAATGATATAAAGTTTCTTTGCATAAAACCAATAAGACCAGTCATTAATAATGGTTTTGTTAACCAAGACTTTGACTAGAATGTCACGCCTAAAAGAAGCATGTATGGGTTCTGGTTGTTACCAGAAAGCCCTGGAGAACTGGGATTGACTTGTGAAGCTGGTGGAAGCCCACGAGAGAAGCCTGGTATATTGGTTGGTTATGCGGTTCGTGCCAGTCTTTCTAGGGAGGGAACGAAGGTTGCTTTCCTGAAAGATGGCTAAAAAGGAGCCTGTAAACACAATGGAGGCTCAAGGACTCAAGTGAAACAACTGGTACAGGCGAAGCCAGACGGCAGGTGTGTGGCACTGCTTCTGTGCCCTGAGGGGCAGACTGAGAAGTCAATCTAAGAGTTCCCTGTGTGAGTTCCAGCAAAGTGGACCTAAAGATCATAGGAGATCCAGGCTGCTCTTAGTGTGTTTATGCAAACTAACAGGCAAAATTAAAAATGGGACTCAAAGTAGTCCCTATAAAAACAGTGAGAGTGATCTTAAGGAGAAAAATAATAATTCAAGGAAAATCACAATGCTCAGTTTTAGACATCTAAATGGTGCAGCTAACTGTCTTGAAAGTTTGTTTTCATTTGAAAGTTGAAACTGAGTTTGTAATATCACCAAAGATGTACAACTTACAGGTGCAAGGGACCTGTCAAATTGCCATTGTTAAATGCCATTGCAAGAAAGACCTTACAATAGAATGTCTACCCAAAAGACAGTCTCACAGGCACAGAGACTGGTTTGGGGTTATTATGTAAATTAACCTGTGTGCTCCTCTGTTTTCATAAAATGTATGCCTATGACCTGCCTATGCTTATAAGTAATTAATTATAATATAGACCTCACTTAAGGAGCCCCTCTTCATCGTTGCCCCCTAAGACTCAATGGTTTCACTGAATTAAGTACTTAAGGAAATATTCAGGCCAGCCTTTGGGCACCAAACCTGCGACTTCCTGGTGACAGCCAACTGGCTAGGATCCTGTAAGGTCCTTCCCTTATAGGAAGGACTTCCTCTGTGCTGTACCCCCCACCTTTTCAGAGAACCCCTGACCCAAGGGTAGGTAAGACGACGTCCATGTCCAGCCGGAAGCAGTTATAAGAAGATTGAGACCTTCGTCCATTGTTCTTTATATGAATATAAAGAAGATATATATCTGAAAAGGGAGAATGATTCAGGATGCAGCCAAGAGGGGGGCAGCACACTCCTTTAGGCCTAAAAATTATATTTAAATAAAGTTAGAAGAAAAAAAAAAGACAGAATTCGAGGCTAAGGGGGGAACTAGACCAGGCTCAGTATCTAGAGAGGCTAGGACGGACCTTAGACAGCATAAATAAGGCCGGACTAGGCGGGGAACCCCAGCCCCGAGGGAGGCCAGCACACTCCTTTCAGCCAGGACAATATATATAAGTAAAAGATTAGAAGAGAGAACCCCTCCAGCCAACCTGGACAGGTCCCCACTTAGTACTATTGACCGCCCCAGCTGCCCTTAAAGTTTCAGGTGTCACCCCCTGGATCCGCCACAGACCCCTGTGCAGAAAGAACCAGACCCACCTTGCGACTGCCGGCCCTGAAGCTCCGGAGGTTGCCGGCGGGGAGGGAGAAAACTTCTCCCAGGAATAGACCGTTGTCCCCCCTGGCACCTGTTCCTGATTGACATCTACGCTGGAGCTTTGGGAATCGGGACTGCGGACCACGACCCCACCCGAGTAGAGCGTCGGGGAATGAATTACCTTAGGAGTAGTTTATCTGTGTTTGGTTCTAACTTTTACTGGCATAATCTGCTTTGCCTAATAGTCACTGAGTGTTGGCATCCAGGCCTGACCCAGACTGCAGAAGTAATTGTTCCAGCCCACACCAAGTTTCAGGCATGGAGCTCTAGTTCCTACTCTTTATAGTGGGTCTAGCACTGGCAGGCCGATCCCTGCAAATGCCCTATGAATAGAAGTTTTCCGCTCAAGAAACCTACACTAGAGGCAGAGATATAATAATATACACTGTAGACATCATGACTTGCCCTGAAGCTGAGTGTAGAGGCCTGATAGTCCTCAACGTTCCCACCTCCAGTCTTAAAAAGCCTTAGATGCCACGGCCCTCTCCTTAGCCTCGCTCCAGAGGCAGATAACTTCTTTAGCCCAGGTGGCCTTACAAAACCGCCAAGCATTAGACTTGCTCACTGAAGAAAAATAAAGAAAACTCTAATTGGTATACTTCTATGTTTAAGGCATCCCCTTGGTTAACCACGCTGTTATAGCTGGACCCCTCTTAATATTGCTATTAGTGTTAACCATAGGACCCATAGTGTTAAATAAAATTTTAGCTTTTATCAAAGAAAGAATAGAAGTAGTTAAACTTATGGTACTCTCTCAGCCCTATACTATACTCCCTTCTGAAGAAGAGTCAAGGGTTTGACTCACTGCCAAAGGAAATGGGGGAATGTGGAGAACAAAGAAGGAGTTAACCTTGAAAAAAAGATTAAAAAGCCATAACTGCTAACGATGCTGGGCTTGTATTCCAAGAAGATAAGAACAGCAAGGTAAACAGAGCTGACTTGGCAGATTGCCCTAGCCTTCTGATCACAAGCTTGCTCCCCCCTAGAAAAACCCTAGCTGTGAGCATTGGGGGCGCGACTCTCATTTGCAGCTCTAAGGAGCACTGTGTCTCCGGACACGTTCGGAGAGTTCGCCCCTGCACAGGTAAAACTTTGGCCAATAAAGTAACATCTTTGAAACCCTGAAAGTCTCCGACATTTGTTTTCACGATTGGTGGATGCTACACAGGGATGAAAGCACTTACCAAACAGTAGATATTTAAAAACACATATCAGTTAAATATGAGAAGTTTCTTTTAGAAAAGTATGCACTCTGCTGATGCGGACCCTGGCTGGCAGGATCTGTGTGTCGTGGCTGCGAGAAACAAATTCACACGGACTACAGAAGTCCTGTGGAGAAAAGGGACAGCATGGCTGCTCTCTAAGTGAGACAGAGGGCCCTGACCCCTGCTTGGACAGGCTTTTATTGCTTTTCTGGGTACACTGAATCAAGGATGGTTCTTATTTACTATGCACAGGATCACTGTAGGTGATTACCTTTTACAGACAACAAAGGAAAGAATGTTGCTAATTACTTCAAAGAGAAGGATGTTACAGATCAAGGGGAAAAGTGGTTGAACTGGTTACACTCCATACCTGGGAGATTTAGCATAGATTTTAGGAAGTTACTTTAGAGATATGCAGTAAATATTTGCTGCTTCAATTCAGGGTGAGGGAGTTTTAGCAAAAGCAAGTCTCATAGCAGCCTAGGTACAATGCAGGCTTGATTCCCCATGGAAAAACCTATCTGTGGGCCTGGCTCCTGTGTGTTGGATTTTGCTTCCCACTGGCCTGAGTGTGGACTGAGCTACATTCCCACACCACTTGGAACGGCTCCCTATACTTTACTGCCTTTGTATAGTCACCATGTTAATCTATATCTCTTTTTCTAAAAAAAACAAACAAACCCTGGAGCCCTATCTAATTTTCCACTCTAAAGAGTTTATTCTAAGCTACCATGTCTGCATAAAACAACCTACATCAAAGCTAGTCCAAAAGTTAATCAGGAGGCAAATACATATATACATAAAAATATCAATATCAATTTAATATAAATATTAATACAAATGTAGTGACTACCCCAAGAGATACGACATCACAACTGCAAATGTGATATGTGAATGGGTATTTATGACTTGGGATAAATTTTCCTTGATATTAAGATGGTGCAAATAGTTTTGTATGCAGAAATGAGAACACTGAACTCTGAAAAACAGTGAGATGACTAGAATAGCCTCTGGTGATGATGCAGATGCTAATGTTGAAAATGCATGTAAAGTACTAAACTTATTTTATGAAATATAAAGGGAGAAAAAGCACTACAGCTTAATTAATATATTTATATAATATAGCTTTAGTTGTTTTATTAAGTTGAAAATTTAAATGCCATTAGCATATATTTGATTTATTCATCTATATCCCTAAAAGTTTTATCATCAAATTAACAAGAAAAAATTTTTAGTATCTTCTTTTTGAGGTCTCCTTATACCTGAAGATATGTAACACACACTGATGACTACAAAATCTGTATTTCTAGCCTAACCCCTTTTCTTTTTTTTTCAAATTATAGGACAAATTTTATTTAGAAAGCTGCAAAGGTAGTAGAAGTGAGCCAGCTGGGCTATATTGGCTCAGGAAACAAGTTACAGAAGCAAAAGAAGGGTCCTTGGAGCTTAGGAGAGAGAAAGGCAAAAGTAATGTGTCTATGGAAAAAGAGGGGGAGTGAACTCTTGAACTCTACACTCTCAGGGAGCTAAATATATCCTAGACATCTCCACTAGTATGTTCCACAAGAAAAATGGAAGAGTCAAATGGTTAAGAGTGCAGACTAGTGGTTAAACAGACTAGGTTCAACTCCTGACTCCATCATTCACCGACTATATACCACTGGACAAATTACTTAGTTTCTCTGAGCCTCAGTTTCTTCATCTGTAAAATGGGGATAAAAATAATACTGACCTAATAGGACTATTGTAAAAATTAAGTGAAATATATACCTAGTGCCCTTGGCTGAATGGAATCTAATAAATAATCAACAAGTTATATATACTCCATTACAAGAAACATGTATGCATATATCTTTCAAACCAGTAATTTTTCCCCTAATTTGCTATGGCTGACAGCTTTTCCTAGACTTGCTGCATCTGAACTGTTTTTAATGATGTTTTGCAGCTGTTGTCAGAGGTTAGCATACATGATTTATACACAAAGAAATACATATATTTGGAATGTTAATTACAAAATTAATTCTATTTATATGGACAGTTGGTAAAACAGAAAAAATATTTTGCATCATTCATGTGGTATTATTCACATAATACCAATAGAGTATAGTAGTTATTTTGCATATGTTTTATCTTCAATACTAGATTCGGTAATTTGTTTGACTGAATGTGTATTAAATCATCTAGGAGTTTTGTCAAAGTTTGATCACTTGGAAATATAAGCCATATTACTTTTAAAAACAGGTTTAATAGTTATAGTAATGTCTTGGCAAGTTTCTCTTTCTCCTCTCTCCTTGTATTGCTTCTCTTAGAAAATATCTGATGGTAGCCCTGGCTGGTGAGGCTCAGTTGATTGGAGCATGATCCCATAACTGAAAGATTGAGGTTCGATTCCCAGTCAGAGCACATACCTAGTTTTCAGTTCAATCCCAGCCTAGGTGCATATATGAAATAAATAAATATTTAAGAAGGAAAGTGGAGTTAAAAAACAACACAATATTTGATGGCATATTATACAAAACAGTGAATTATTTAAATCAAAATTCAAGTTCTGGCCAAGATGGAGGTATAGGTAGAAACGCTTTACTTCTTCGCACAACCAAAAGGAAGATAACAACCAATTAAAAAAAACAATAAACAACCAGAAGTGCCAGAAAATCAAACTTCATGGAACTCTGAGAAACAAGGAGTTAAACATTTACCAGGCCAGTCGGAGAGACAGAGATAGGCAACCAGAAGGGTGGAGAGGACCCCACAGCAAGGTGGAGGACTGAGGGGGCAAGGCGGCAGACTGCACAAGCAAGGCAGGACTGGCTGAGAGGATACTTGGCACAGTGGTGGACTGCGCCATTGAGCCGGCGCTAGCTGAACGGAAAACTAAAGACTCAAGCTAGCTGTAAACTACCATGGGAGCTGCCATGTTGGGAGAAACTCCCAGTCTTACATGACAGAGTTCATTGGAAAATGGGGCTAGAGTGGAGCAAATGAGCCATATTGTTCCCTCTTGGGCCCCACCCCACAGACAGCACCACAAAGCAGCAAAAAGGGTCACCCCACTCCAGTGAATACCTAAGGCACCACCCCCCTACAACATAATAGGTGTGCTGAGACAAAGATATATGGCTAAAATGAAACAACAGATCAAAACACTAGAAAAAGAGCTAAGTGACGAGAAGATAGCCAACCTACCTGATGCAGAGTTTAAAACACTGGTAATCAAGATGCTCACAGAACTAATTGAGCTTGGTTGCAAAATGAAGGAACAAATGAAGGCTACCCAAAGTGAAATAAAGTAAAATATATAGGGTGAAGAGAAGGAAACTGGGACTCAAATCGATGATCTGGAACAAAAGGAAGAAATAAACATCCAACCAGAACAGAATGAAGAAAGAAGAATGCAAAAAAAAAAAATGAGGTGAGGAGAGGCTTAGGAACCTCTGGGACAACTATAAACGTTCCAATATCTGAATCATAGGGGTGCCAGAAGGAGAAGAACAAGAGCAAGAAGTTGAAAACTTATTTGAACAATTAATGAAGGAAAACTTCTCTAATCTGGCAAAGAAAATAGACTTCCAGGAAGTCCGGGAAGCCCAGAGAGTCCCAAAGAAATTGGACCCAAAGAGGAACACACCAAGGCACATCATCATTTAGTTACCCAAGATTAAAGATAAGGAGAGAATCTTAAAAGTAGCAAGAGAAAAGGAGTGCCCGTAAGACTATCAGCTGATTTCTCAAAAGAAACTTTACAGGCAAGAAGGGGCTGGAAAGAAGTATTTGAAGTCATGAAAGGCAAAGACCTACATCCAAGATACCTCTATCCAGCAAAGCTATCATTTAGAAATAAAGGGTAGACAAAGTGCTTTCCCGATAAGGTCAAGTTAAAGGAGTTCATCATCATCAAGTCCTTATTACATAAAATATTAAAGGGACTTATCTAAGAAATAAAAGATGATAAAAAAAACTATGAACAGTAAAGTGACAACTCACAACTATCAATAATGTGAACCTAAAAAAATTAAAACAAAAACTAAGCAAACAACTAAAACAGGAACAGAATCAGAGAAATGGAGATCACATGGAGGGTTATCTGTGGGGAGGGGGAGGGGAAGAATGGGGGGGAAGATACAGGGAATAAGAATCATAATTGGGACTTCCAGCCAAAATGGAGGCGTAGGTGGAAACACCGTACCTCCTCTCACAACCAAGATTAAGGACAACAAATATTTATAAACAATAACACAACCAGAACACAGAAAATTGAACTACGGAAGTCCGACAACCATTCAACCAGACCGGTAAGAGGGGCAGAGTCGGCAGCCAGTGGAGACGGAAAGCGGCAGGAAAATGTGGTGGCTGTCAGGCTCGGGAGCTCCGGGCGGCATAGGTGGCGTGGAGCTTGCAGACCCCAGACGCGGGGAGGAGACGAGCAGGGCACGCAGGGCATGCAGGGCACGCAGGACACGCAGGACAGTTGGCTAACCATGGACACAC
>PVKM010019964.1:0-23747 GCA_004027735.1 Carollia perspicillata | reverse complement strand
TATATGAGATAATGGGTGTTAGCTAAACCTATTGTGGTGATCATTTCATAATATCTGTAAAACAAACCATCATGCTAAATGCCTTAAAATTATATAGTGATTCATGAAAATTATTCCTAATTAAAACTTTTAAGAAGTAAATAACAATGGGGATATATGTATTTGAAAACTTTGGATATGGTAATAGCTCCATTTAACACTTGGAAGATTATTATTATTGCAGTTTTTTGATTTGCAAATAAAACAAAATTAACTGTGGAGATATTATAATATGATTGGATAACTTCTGTTTAATATTTTAATGTGACATTGTCATGGAAACAGATTACCAGTCTGTTACAGGTCAAGCTGAATTTAGAAGGTTTATTGTGGAATTTACTCATAAAACACATTTGTGAAGATGTAGATAGAAGCCGAATGAAAGAGGGTTAAGCTGATTCATAATCGAGTGGAAACTGAACCTTTGGCTAGTGTTAACATCTGAAACTTGTTCCCATTCTGAAGAACAATGAGGGATATATTTGGTGATGAAAGAAATCACTAGCTATCTCTTGGGGCTGCCAGTTTAAAGCATAAATAGGGATATGTAGCAGCCATGGTCTGAGAAAGGCATGATAACCAATTGCTCCTTGATCTTGGTTATCCTATCAGCTACTAGCCAAGCATGAAGGGATTTTGGAAAAGATGGTGGACGATGAACATGAAAAGAATCTGTTTAAGCAGCTAGTTAAACTGTTACAGAACAGTCACATACACACAGGGGCCTGGACTCTGGAGGATGGTATACTTCTACTGTCCAGACCATCTACTGGGCTCGTCTGTCCGCCACCAGATAGGAAAGATATCTCTCAATGCCAGAGATTTGTGAAAAGGAAAAGAAAGGTTTATTTAAGGCTATACAGACTCAAATAAGTGACCCAATGTCCCCATAAAACTATCAAAGTCCTTTAGGATAACTACTGATGCCCACAGTGCTTTCTTCTCCCCCTGCCCTTATCTGGGCTACCATATGTTAGGAAAAGCAGCACACGTCCATGTTCCCAGGATGCTGGCACTGTCAGCTGTGTTGCCATCCAGGCAAAGCCTCTTCTTTCCTCCACCAGAGCTGCAGGTGTCTGCACTCTCGCTAAGACCACATGGTTCCCCCCTCTTGCAAAGCTGCAAGGGGATCTGTGCTCTGCCAAGTCTGCGTGGTTCTCCCCTCAATGGCTGCTGTGTCTGTGTTTTAATCTCCAAGCTCTCACGCAGGCGCTGTAACCAGGGGGAGTTGCTTCCTAGTTATGTCTTGGGTGGAAGTCACTCCCTTCTCCCAGGCTCAAAGCATGGCCACAGCTATTTAACATATCCATGAAACCAGTTAAAGGCTATAGATATGTCAAATGACTATGCAAGAGGTTAGCAGCAAAGCTGTTGGTATGCCAAAGAGCTCTCAAAGGCCCTGCTCTATTTGTCCCTTCCCCCAACTCATACCTGTGGGGGGGAGGGGGGGAGGACATCTTAATATTTCCTGGACACCTTGAGTTTTGGACCCCATTCCAAATCCCCCTTTGGGGCCCCCCTCTTGGCTGCACCTGTATCAAAACTGCAGTACAGAAGGTTTTAATCTGTTTCATTAGCCTTTTACTCATACATTCCCTCAATAAAACAAGAATAGTCAAATTCCTGGAGAGGCTGTAATTCTACTATTGCAAGCAAGTTAATCTGGGTAATGCAGGGAAGATATCAGAGGACATTAGCAGATTTTCTGGCATTCAACCAAGACCTAAAATGCATATGTCTCTATCCAGTTCATAATCACCTCCAAAATCTTCTTTCTGTATGAGATCCACTGTTTGGAGTATGTAATGAGGAAGAGTTTAATGCAGTGATAGAAAAATCATGATAGTCTATTGACAATGTTGATGGAATCTTGTCATCTCTTGCTTTGACTTATGAATTACCAGTTCTCTCTCTCTTTATCTTTAATTTTGTTTTTATTGTTTTTGCTGTTACAACTCTTCCCATTTTTTCTCCCATGCCCAACCTCCACCCAGCTCCAATCTCTCCCCTCCCCAAGCCAATCCCCATATTGCTGTTCATGTCTATGAGTTATGCATAAGTGTTCTTTGGTCAATCTTTTCACCATCTGTCATCCCATCACCATCTCTCCTCATTTCCCATAGCTCTCAGTCTGTTTTATGTATCTAAGCTTCTGGTACTATTTTATTTGTTGCTTTACTATGTTTATTAGATATGCATCCCCATTCTTACTGCAGGACTATTTGCAATAACCAAAATTTCGAAACAGCCTAAATGCCCATTAGTAGATGAGTAGGTAAGTGATGGTACATTTGCACAATGGAATATTACACAGCAGGAAAAAAGAAGAAATTCTTACATTTTGCAACAACATGGGTGAACTTAGAGAAAATTATGCTAAGTGAATTAAGCCAGTCAGTGAAAGTACTTTCTTTTTTATTGAGTAAGTAATGAATTTTTTTTTCATTGATGAGATAAGAGGTTGAGATTATTTCTTTCTCTTTGACAACTGGTAAAAATTAAAAGTTGTCATGCATGTTTTTGCAAGGAGGCAAATATGCCAAGTTAAAAAAGAACAGTAACTAGATTACTTACATGTGTATAGGAATTGTCAGATGAGACTAAATTTGAATTTCATTCCTTCAAAGCATTTTGAATAAAGACAAGCTCTCATAGATTATTTGCTATATGGCAAGTTCTATGTTTGCATTGTAAGTATGTTATATTGAAATAGTCTCATAGCACACTGATATAGGAGGTACAGAAATCTGCGTCTTTCCAAAATGCTGAATAGGTAAGAAATATTAGAAATCACTCAAATACTTGTCAGAGACAATTTTAGCATCATTGTTTCTGATACCAATTTCCATACTTTTTATTGTGTTTCAAGGTTTGATTGTTTATCTTTCACTGAATTGAAATGTATAGTATTATTTATACTAAAGTAGGTCAGCCTATTAAAATGTTATTTTATGAGGAAGTAAAAATAAATACTCTCAATTAAGGAAATAAAATAGTTTTAGAATAAGAGATTTATGATATTAAATATTTTGGTAAGTAGAGGAGCTGAAAGGGATTTATATATTTATTTGATTCAACCTTTTTCTTTAAGAAAACTAAACCCAGAAAAACTCAGTGATGAAGATATACTTTAAAATAATTGCAGAATTTAGACAAGAAATCAGGTTCTTTGATTCTTAATCTAGGTATATTTTCTCTGGATTTCCCCAAGGAGGACATTGTTTCAAAATGATGGAAATAACTGTAATATTAACATTTTAAAGAGAGCAAATCAAGTTAGATATGTACTAAACTGTATTGTCTTCTATATTTTTTATGTTTACTACAGTTTCAATGAACTTATTTCATTCTCTTGTTTATTTTCTTTGGAGTATATTTATAATAGCATATGTGTACTTTTATAATAGAGAAATTACAGGTAGAACTCACTCTTTATATCATGTAGATGGCATATGTTGGACAGTATTAGAAAAAAAACAATAATTTTAATTTCTTAAAAGTCATTATCAATCTTTATAGCTACAGTGATAAGCTATAGTTTCTATTAAGAATTTACAGTTAATGAATGTTCTTGTAGAAACTGAAACAAGTTAAATGAAACATAAAGAAAGAAGAAAGAAGTTGGGTTTTGTAATATGCTAAATTAGGGACATAGCATGAAAAATAACCCTTCTAATATTTTCTGAGCTCCTCATTGCCAATGTTAACTCAGATCTACACAGTGAAGATTTTTGTTCTTTGCTCTCCTAGGAGCACATTTTATGATTTCTGAAAATTTGCTGTGGTCCTTGAGAAAATCAAGTTCCTGCAAGCAGCAGAGGACATATTCACCCTTGTTTTCTCTCTGAATCCAAATATCTGTATATAGAGGCTGCCTTGCCACTCACAAAATTCACCAAGTCACCCACTTTGCTATTGCATTATTTCAGTGCTGTGCTTTGCTTCCCACGTTTTAATCATGGGAAGCTGACTAGTGATTGGTTAAGTCATGGATCAATGCCATAATTTAGAATTCAAGACTAAAATACCTTTTGTTATTACAAAAAAACTCATTATAAAAGTGTTACTCGGTTGATTCTTCGCTCAGCATGTTAAGAAATCCAAGGCAGTTGCGTCGCCCAAGAGCAGAGTTCTCCTTACTCATGATTCCCCATCCTAAACCCCTGAATTCTCTGTTGTTTAAGAGACCAAAAAAGTGAAAATAGAGATTCAGTGCTAGCTGCTTTATCAACTAACAAAAGGTGTCAATATTTGTCATTCAGAGAGAAAGAGATTAAGGGAATTTAAACAAAAGAAATATTTATGTCACATTTTAGTCAATGTAGGGAGAGTTTCAGATATCCCCAAGTAATATTTGCATTGCAGCACTTTTTGAGGTATGCTGTTTACAGCAATACTGCAAATGGTAGATATTCCAAAGGTAACTGTTCTCTGTGTGTCTGTGCAGAAAGCATGATTTTCTCCTGAGTTTTTACAAACAAAAACTAATTCTCTTTGCCAGAACAGAAACAGCTTCAATCAATTTCTCTTTTAGTTTATGTAAGAGATCCTGATTAAAATAAGGATGATCCACAGATGGAACATGAAGAGCACTGTTCCCGCTGGATATTAAAAAACAAACACTGAAAGATCTCTTCAGACTTCAATTTGTTTTTGTCAGAATGATCCGAGAATGGTAACTAAATGGCATCCATTAGAGAGAACTCAATGGCAACCATGGCAATAGGTTTCAGTAACTCCCTGAGAGTATCTCATGGGAACCAAGGCTGACAAAACAAAACTTTCCCTGACATGTCAGGCATCTGAATGATGGCCTTTATTTAAGACTGACACTTGGGCAATTAACTATATTTTGAACTTTGGTGCTTTTTTTATGTCCTCATTCTTAGTCAAAGAGAAATAACACCTTACCTCTTAGATGTGGTATGCAGGGTTTTAGCATCTGTTTATGACTTCTTCTTGATTATACATGTTTCTAGGTCAGTGAACATACCAGAAATTTTGTCCAAATGTTGTTGTCTAGCGTGGATCAAGTGCCAAGTCTTAATCACCACTTCTGTTAACTTCTCACGTCTCTCTCTACCTTTTCTTCTCTCCACTTTTCTATATCTCTCTTTCATTTCCACTGATTTATTTTAGTTCATAACATGTGACCTGAATTTATATCAAGAGCCTTCCATCTGGTGTCCCTGCTTCAGGCTGCCTCCCTTTGAAGGAGTTGGCACACTGTAGCTTGAGTGGTCACTCACAATTTCAGCTTTACTTGCGTGACCCCATTGCTTGAGAGACTTCAAAGACTTCACATTATTTTTAGTTATAGGCTTATTAAAATGATGTGAAATTCTTTATTTTACACGTTTAGTCTTCTCTCTCATCAGTCTCCCTGTACTACCTCTTGCCCTGTTCAATGACTTGAAATTCAACAAATATATCACATCCTTTCTCATGGCTCCTCATTTAGATATGACGGTCCCTCTACTCAAAATTTCCTTCTGCTTGGAAACCTCTTACCTACCTCAGTTTTCTTTTTACATATTATTTCCTTAGGGATGGTTCTGCTTATTTCTCTTAACTTAGATAAGGGTGGGGGGGGTTCTCCTATGACTACCCAACTCCATGTACTGTATTTGACCTTATAATAGTAGCACATATCAGGTTGTACTATAATTACTTGCTTTCTTGTCCTCTGTCCTCTTACCCAACAAATTCCTTCAGAGCAGAAACCTACTATTGTTATCTGTTGCCTACCTAAATCCTTGAACATTTGATAGATACATCATAAATATTTATTGGATACATAGATTTATAAAGTTAACATGGTTTTACTTATATGTGCTGAGACTGTATTTTCTAATAAATGTTTTTTTTTTCTTAAAGTATTTGACATTTCTAAGCCAACATGAACTTAGATTCAAACACAAGATCAACTGGAATACTCGGAATAAATTTTTCCAATCCTGAAAGAAGGTACTATGATATGAAAAATATATTAAACTATAAGAAAAATGAAGTTTTTGCACAAGAATGCAAAAAGCAAAAATAAGTGACATAAATGTTCTACCTCATCTATTCATATTTCTGGGAGAATTCAGAAATTGTTATTGAAAGGACCTCAGAAAATTTCATGACACAGTTTTTTCCATGAAGGTATGAATCAATTCATAGGTGTATTCTGTGGGATGTATTAACAGTCAAGTGCTTGAATAACATAGAAAGACTTCCTTTCCTCCATCCCTCAATATTGAGAATCACCATAAATAGTGAATTTAGGAGATAATAGAAAACTTGTCATATATATCTTTAGAGCTTCTTCAAACAGGAAGTTATTGAATCCTTTTGTAAAGTGCATTCCTAGAACCTACTAGTTAACTTATTTGGGAGAAATTACAGCTGCTACTCTGTAAGCTACACTTCTACACTTAGACCAACCTCTTTATATTTGAGTGAAAAGAAAATGTAGCAGGAAAAGGAAAAATTTTTCCTGTGACTTATGTTTTCCAGTAAATATAAAAAACTTGTGAAAGTATTGAAAGAAAACCAAGCTCATATTGGAAAGGCTTGATTCCTAACACAAGATTTGCTATGTAGCCATTACTCTTTAAATAAAGTCAAGTCACAGAAAAGAATTACTTAAGAATTGTGGAAGTTAACATTTAGATCAATGAATTTAAAAAAAGTAGTTTAACAGATGAGCAGCAAAATATAAAAGGCATGATGACAACTTAATAGTGAGCCAGATCAGGGCTAAAAGCCATCTCTGTATAAGAAGTTCCAACCGAGAATAGGGATCATGTAGGATAGAGAATTACTTGAAAATAATTGAGGAACTTTCTCCAATCTAAATGAGACATAACTGCTCAGAACTAAAAGCAAAGAAATAGTCAAGAACTCTCTGTCAAGTACTAAAGACTATGACATGTAATCATGGATTTAACAAGCAAAGCAAAGAAAAACACGACAAAACAGAACATTTTGCTGCCATTACAGAACTCACAGCCTAAAATAAATTCACAAATCCGGGTACCTTTTTCATATAAAAACTCTTTCTTAGTACTGTAACTAGCACATTACATTTCGTAATGCCAGCAATTAAGCTAATGTTGACTGCTTTTGCAGCAGCGTTGAGGGTTTGTTAATCCTCATCTACTCATGGGGAAATGCTAGCTGAATTAGCTCAGGTGGGACTATTGGTTTATGTCATTCAGGTCTTATAGGCCTGTAAGTAGTAAAAGAAGAATATCTTGTGAGAGCTTTGGAAATTCTATTCATTCATTCATTCAAAAAATAGCAAGATTGTATGCTTACTATTTGCTCAAACCACTTTTGACATAGAGGGGTAGTGAGGGAGCAAAACCTCGCCTTCTTGTAGTGACATAAAATAACAGCGTTGAGAGGAAAATGAGGTGGGGTGTCTGCAATAGATTATTTATACCTGCTGATTACACATAGAGATGAGTTTTATGTTGATTCCTGCAGAAAAGGATGTAAACCAGGAGTTTACAGAAATTGGAAGGTAAAATAAGGTAATAGAAGATTGTGTGAACAAATGGATGAATTGTCTTTCTGAATAAAAGGTGCTGGAAGGGGTTTTCTTGTGTTCTGAATCCTTTTGTGAGACATATGGCAGCCAGTTACAACTAAAAGGCACAGATAAGATGACAGATATGAAAGTGTCATTCATGAAGACTAGATGTAAGCAAGCATGCACCCTCAGGTACCCACATATGTGTATGTTGGTTTGAAATAATGAAATCATCACATCACAGGTAAAAAGCAATTTGCCCTCAAAAAGTACCTTTTAATTTCAGCTTCTAACAATCCAAAGTACTTGACTAAGGGAAATAATATATACATACATATACATATATACATATATACATATATACATATATACATATATATGTTTTTTCTGAGACAGATTCTGAGCAATAAGGCAAACTTTCATAGAAAATGGAGGTTAAATATATATTTTTGCTGCAAAAGCTATAATTATTCAGTATATAAAGAATTTATGGTAAATTCTTTATAAGGTGGTCATAAAGATTTAGCAAGGAAAATGTTTGACATATCTTTAAGACTACATATTCTAAATTTGTAGACTTTTCACAGCTTTCTATGGAATGCACAGTCACCACTAACAGGATGTCAAGGAAGTCTGTAAAAGTGTCTATATTCTGAATATTCAGTGTTAATTTTATCTGCAGACACTGAGTTCTGTTGTAGTCACAACTTGAGTGACAGAATTTGGAACATGAAATGTATACCAAAAGACGTGACTTTTGTTCTGTAGGCTACAACATGTTGCAAGCAGATAGACAACGTGATCACATGTACATTTTTGAAAAGTCACTATGTTAGCAATGGGATGTTGGCAGTGACAAGACAACAGACTAGGACACAACTCAGTATATGAAGATGTCAAATGGTGTTTTGAGCTAAGATACAAATAATCAGTATAGACTGGTTAGAGAGGTAACAAGAAAATATTAAAAAGATAAAATGAATGAAACTTTCAAATGTATGAGTCGGCCATCAGTTGGATTTGGCAGGGGAATGTGTTTGGCACCCAATGGTGAAGGGAAAAAAAATCTAAATTTGTGAGTGTAGGTGCAAAATAAGTACAATAAGTTAGAATGATGAAAAAAATGAAGCAAAGGAGTTGAAGTGTTGGACCATTAAGACTAAAAAGTATTAAAGCAGAAAAAATAAAACCCAAATGTGGCAAGGGATTTTGACTGAAGGAAAAGTCCTATAACTAGAAGACTTCCAAGAGACTGAAAAAAGGATAATGACTATGTAAGGGAATGGAAGATTTAGATGGATGGAAGGATTACAAACTCAATTGTTAACAGTTGTCATCCCATTAACAAAACAAGCCCTTGCTTATTTTACTAGTAATTATGTCCTTCACATTTCACAAAACATTGTGTATAAATATGTACGTTTGTATTTATATATTTGAAAAGTAGCAATGCTAGCACACTAATGGCCTTTTTTCATGTTACCCCTGGCACAGGGTGACGATGAGAATAGCGGGGCCTGTGGTGAGCTGCACGGGTCATGACATACCCAAAGGAAGTAACGAGTACTTAACTCCAGCTTATCGCTGTCATGGAGCAGTCACCCAATGCAGGCAGTGAGGGCACGAAATCTGTATCCAGATGACCCGTCTGGACACCTACTCTTCTCCTTTTTAGGACAGTAAACTCTGGAATGTCACTGAAACCCTCCAACTCAATTTATCTGTAAAATAGAGGTTATGATAGTATTTCTTATTACATAGCTCTTTTGTCATGATATTTCTTCATTTAAACACATGGAAATGAACCTCACACGTAGTGGGCACTCATTAAAGGAATACCAGATTTTTGGCAAATGATTTTCTTCTTGTGAACCGACACTGAAGTACTGGTTACTGGCAGTGGTTTCTTGGATTACTGTATTGGAAAGGACTGGATAAGAACTCAGAAGACCCTGGAAGATATTCGAAAACTAATCATATAAAATTTGAGAACTTGAAGTTTTATGGATATAAAATAGTTCAAAGTATGGCCATTAGGATGATTTTTTAAATTAATTATGAGTAAAATTGAAAGGAATTTGGGAACTAAATGTTATTTGTCTTCTATCTAGAAGCAGAAGTCACCCATGACGATGAGTGATGTTTTCCTACCAGCACGTCAGCAGGCGGTGTGTGTGTGTGTACGTGTGCATCATGCATATATGTATAATGATTAAAAAGAGACCATCACATAGGAAACAAATAGATCTAATTTGTAAGATAATGCAAATTTAAGGTTTAAAAATATTGAATGGTATATTAGATTGTTTATTAAATGAGATTTACAATTTCTTTCCTCAGATTATAAACAAACTCTTAGGAGAAAAGAAGCATAAACAATTCAGTTGCAATTCAAAATGTAATTTCATGTATAGTCATGTGACTTAAAGAGAGGTGTATGTTCTGAGAAAAGCATCATTAAGTAATTTCCCAGTTTTGTAAACATCATACAGTGTGCTTACACAAGCCTAGGCAGCATAACCTACCACAAATAGGCTAAGTGATACAGTCTATTTCTCCTAGGCTACAAATACCATTAAGTTTATAACAAAACAATGTGTGATTAAATTAAGTACAGGAGAAAATAATGCAATGAAGAAACTTAGTAAACATGAGATGTATGAGTCTATTGCTGGTATAACCCAGCATAATGTTTTACAGCAATATTATTTAATAAATGGAGAGAACATATCCTAAAACAATGATAAGAAATATAGTCTATTGATTATAAAAGCTAACATAGCTGATGGTCATCATTATCAAGTCTTACACACTGTACATAATTGTATGTGTTATACATTATTGGACTGGAAGTACAGTAGGTTTCTTTACAACAGCATGACCACAACACACGAATGATGCCTTATGTGATGACTTGATCACGGCTATGCTATCAATAGGTAAGAATATTTTAGCTTCATTATAATCTCATGGGATCACTGTCATGTATGAAGTTTTACTGACCACAACATTATTATGCAGCTCATAGGAAAGGAACAATGACTACTTGATATCAAACTGGTTGAAACGGGTATTGAAATTCAGAGGAAAAAAAAGCCTTCGGTTTGTTTTTCATCTTATTGATGTATGTACCACTCAACTATAATGACCAACAATTATCATATTGCCAATAATCTTCAGAAAGATTCATCCTATCTGAGCAATAAGTTAATTTAAAATCATATTACAAAAATTCTGGAATGTATAAGTTATGTAATTTTAGAAAAGAATAGCTAAGATTTAGAATATAGCTCAGTTGAAGGAGACTCATGATTGTTCATGTTTATTTGAAGTAGTTTTCACTTTCCCTGAATATTAATCTCATTTTTTATGAATTCCAGTAGCTGACAAGTATAATATTTTAATATTGCAATTACAGTGTTCCAGAATCAAAAGTAATGCACAAACTTATTTTAACCTACTCAAAATGATATTTTGCTTTAAATATTTTAGTTTGTTTACTTAATATGTATTTTTAAATATATATTTTTCTAACATATTCTTACACAATTGTTGAAGCATTATAGGACTGTGAAGCTTAGTGTGTTATATACCATTAACTGGTCATACTTAGTGAACTATTGAATAATGGAGTACTTTTTTTTAAGTTAAATAGGCAGTAACTACTGGATACTTGCCATTTTTGAAGCAATAGCATAATCATTGCTATTTTGTATGTTCTTAACTTTAAATTTTAATACAGAGTAGGAAAACCTGTTAACTTACACTTGAACAAATTCTGTTGTGGAATTTTCTCACTAAATTACATACATAAAAATACCTCCTGAAATTTTCTTTTGTTTGGTAGATGAAATTCATTATCTTAACTGAGCTTCCCAATAAAATTAGTCTCTTCCGAAATTTGCAATTATTCGTCAAATTTAAATCAATGATTTTCATAATTGAATGATGATGCCTAGGAAGCAACAAAAACATATTAGAAAAATCTAAATGTAAAAATAAGAAAAATAATATTATATCAAAACAGCCACTTATAGATATTGAAACTATGTGTGTGTATATAAAATAAAACTATATATATACAATTATTTGTGGAGTTTGGACCTGTCTGTGCCCTTTCTCTGTGTGTTTCAAAATGCTAGAGTAAATCCTCATTTCTATTATGGAGGAATTTAAGTGAGGTATCAAGAAAATGCATTTATGGTCAAGGTAATGTTTCCACAAAACAAACATGTTTTCCATGTTGCTAGGATCAGGCAGGAACTACAGTACTAATTTTGGTGAGATTTGCTCATGAAACACTTCTATGGGTTACAGATATACTGGAAAGTACTTTGCTAAGGAGGGAGGGGTATATATATATATATGTGTGTGTGTGTGTGTGTGTGTAATTATCGTTACCTTTTTTTGAAAGAATGGACAAAAAAAGATGGTCTTAATAACCACAGGCCATTGCACAGAGCTGTAATTCAAAACTGTCAACAAGCCAATCTGCAGCCATTGTCTTTTAGAGGAAGCCTGCCTTTTATCCTATTCAGTCTGTGTAATTTGGTGAGAATTTCATCTTTGGGTCTGTCCATTGTGACACTAAATTGACCCCATCAGTGTTGACCTAACCCTAAGTGGTCCTGGAAGTTGCAAAATTCATACTATAAAGATCAGAAGGCTCTTTTTTTTTCTAGGAAGGAGAGTAGAAACAGATAAAGGTTGGCAGGAAGATACCAAGGATAAGAATGCAGACAATGTTTCCAAACCCACCTCCTAGTCATGAATAGATCCTCCCCCACACCCCAACCATAGCACTCTTCTGTCACTTTGACTCCAGTCAGTTGGGGGAACTGGCTTCTCTGCTCATGTCCTAGGGGTTATCATCACACAAACTCTCTCACGCTGTGACTAGATCAAGGACAACCTCTTGAACAAGGCTTCATTCATTATCTTCAGCATCTTCTCTTTGTCTGGCATCTTAACTGCTTTGGTTTTTGACTCCAAATTTAAAATGTGAAAAAACTAGATCTGATAAAATTTTAATTAATTGACTTAGAGACAATTATTTAGAGTGTTAGAAAAAGTATTTTCTCCAACAAGATTTAACATGGAAATATGCTAGCTAGAAGATACTAGGTAAATCTCAATAGGGAAATATTTTGTGAGTCAAACCAATACCAAAAGTAGAAGAACCAAAATATAGAGAATGATGTCCTTGAACCACACTGGTTACAGAGAAATTTCTCAAACAGATAAAGTTTTCTCCTAGAATGACTACACAATGATATGAGATGGAACCTGTAAATTTGTGTAGGATGTATATATTTGAGCTACATTTCCAAAATAGGTTAGGTTATGTGATGTGAAGATTTATTCTCCAACCCCAGTGGTATCTCTCTTCTAAGCAGTGACAGAAGGATCCAGGCTGACTCCACCTTCTTTGCAACACCCCGCCCCACCCCCGCCATTTTCCCTACTCTCTCTTTACTGGCTTGCAGTTCTCAACTTGAAGTGTCACAGGTTATTTCTGTTTACATTTAATTGGCTAGAACTAGAAACATAGTTTATCTGGATTTGCAGATGTTGAGATGTCTGCATTTCCTATAAGGATAAGAGTAAATGGTGTTAGTTTAAGGCAAGAGTAATTAATTAATGGTTTATTGATTTAATTATTCTTGGAGAGGAGAAAATAATTCCAAAGTGAAAGCCAATACAGCTCTCTTATTCTGACACAGGACCCTTCTGCACTTGAGGTCAAAGTGGAAATTTTGTAAGTTGATTGTGAATACTTAATAAAAGAAAAAATCTATTAGAATAAAAAAATAAATATGCCTTTTTTAGCTTTAATGTATATAAAACTACATTTTACATCAATGAGAAAACAGCCTATTATCTTCTGAAATGCCTTTAGTATTATAGAAGTAAATGAATCATATATGAATTAAGTAACTTTATAATTAGAAAAATAACAATTCATTTAAATATAATTAACATATGGACTTATTAATCACTTATGTGAATTTATCACTTTAGAAAAATTTAACATTTAGAACTATGCCTCTGTTTCTCACACCTTTCTTCACTCTGGTATCAATAAGAGTTAATTTATGAAGGTAGGACATATTTTGAAGTACTAATAATTGTATATTTTCATGAGAAATATTGTTTTAATATCTAAGTATGTTTAGTATTGTATATAATCTATAATTGGGCTAATGAGTTTCTGGAGACAATTTGGCCACTAGAATTAATATGTTCCTTTATATGTAAAATGGATTGCAAAGAAAGTATGTGTGTATGTATGAAAGCAAATATGCATTAGTATGTGCACATACACAAAAGCAAACATAAATATTTTAATAATCCAGACTCTGCAGCACTTTTCTTTACTGGTTATATTGTCTCTAAATCTCATACATCTATGTAGTCAGCCTTCTGTATCTGTGGACTCCACATCCATGGATTCAACCAACCAAGGATTGAAAATATTTGGAACAAAAATGTTACATGTTGTTGGTGTATGCTATGACATCACACTTATGATGATCGCACCTATCCTGAACATGTACAGACTATTTTCTTGTCATTATTCAGTAAACAATGCAGGATAACAACTTGCATAATATTTAAATGGTATTAAATATCATAAGCAATCTATAGATAGTTTAAAATATACTGAAGAATATGTATAGGTTACAGGCAAATACTACCCCATTATACATGAGACTTGAGCATCTGTAAATTCAATATTTGCAAGGTGTCCTCGAGCCAATCCCACCACAGATACCAAGGGATGACTATATATCCACACATATACATATGCATATGGAGTTTGATATATTATTTTTGTATTCCAAATATGTTAATATTGACTAGAAAAATCTTGAAATTAACCCTGGCTGGTGTAGCTCTGTGGATTGAGCATGGGCCTGCAAACCAAAGGATTGCAGTTCAATTCCCAGTCAGGGCACATGTCTGGGTTGCAGGCCAGTTCCCAGCAGGGGACTCATGAGAGGCAATCGTACATTGATATTTCTCTCCCTCTCTCCTTCTCTTGCCCTCTAAAGATAAATAAATAAAACCTTAAAAAAAAGAAAAATTTGGGAATTAGTGGTCATTCATTGGGTAGTTGAAGATCATGAAATCGAGTAAGTTTAATTGCATTTTCATTACCAAAATATATAATACTAAAACTTGTTCAAATAAGTTAAAATAGTGATAAAAAAAAAGGGAGCAAGATTCCCTGGCTGGTGCAGCGCAGTGTATTGAGCATGGGCCTGTGGACCAAAGGGTCACGGTTTGATTCCAAGTCTAGGGCACATGCCTGGTTTTTAGCCAGGTCCTCAGTAGGGAGCACGTGAGAGGCAGTAGCACACTGACGTTTGACGTTTGTCTCCTTCTCTTTCACCCCCCCCCCCGTTCCCAGCTCTCTAAAAATAAATAAATAAAAGCTTTAATTTTTTTTTTAAAAAGGGGAGCAAGATTGAAAAAGTAGATACACAAAAACAGATTGTAGAAAATGAAGACTAATATAAGTACTTTTAAGGAACATGATGATGCGATACTTATATTTATGAAAAATAAATTAGATTTTATCTTAGTTTCTGTTACTTCCTAATAATTTATGTTCATTAACTTTTGTGTATATAAAAATAGTTTTTTTGCTAGATATAACAAATAGATGGACTGATTGCAGAAAGTCTCATGAAATAATTTTAGAAACTGATATTTGAAAGATGACTTCTTCTAAGAATTATTAATATGTACATATATAAATAAATTCTTGCACAAAAGTTGGAGCTTATTACAGATCATGAAACACAAGGTTTAATACTAAGTCAAAATATATTTAGAAGTGTAAGGGTTGTAGGAAAGATGGGAGTAAAAGACAGAAAACTGTACATAAACAACAATTAAAATAAATTTTTTAAAAAAGGGTTGTAGGAAAGAAATACTGAAATTATAGAAATAAAGAAAAACCTTCTTAAAACACTTAAACCAATAAGTGGTATTGGAAGAATACATAAACAAATTCTGGCCACAAACTTCCAGGAATTGGAATAATTAAAATAAATGGATATTACTAATGTCATTTAATATTTTAAGTAAACTTATCTATGGAAAAATTAGCATAATGCTATGACATATTTCTGATTATATACAACATAAATATCAGGCTAAAATAATTTAAAATTAGATCTGGTCTCTTGTGATATGCACCTATACTTAGTGTTGAATAATTTAAAATAATTTTATATATGCATAATTTACCCACTGGTAAATTATATTCTGGCATTTTACTTAAATCACCATTATAAAATGTGCTCATGATGCAGTATAATAATATGGGAGATGAAGAAAACTACATAAATTAACATTATCATTTTGTCTTTATTCATCACCAATTGAGTCTTTTAAAAGCTGAAGAAAAACAGGGAAAATAGGAAGAAAGCTCTTAAACTTCCCAGGATTAATTGCACTGCCAGTGTTGTTAATCTCCCCCTATTCAAAAGAGTACAAAAAGAAAGCCCCTGCAACAAAATTAGATGAAAATATAGTCAAGATTCCAAAAAGTATGGATAGAGTTATTGATAAAGCCCTAAAATCCACTCTTCAGTGGCAGTTTGTAATCACTTAAACCTCAGAATACCCTGAGATGATGCATTTTTGGAAGCAAGCTATGGACACCTGGAGTCAGTGTTTTGAATTAACGGTGTTGGGTGAAGTGTGGGTGGATGTCAGCACCTCTTTTCTTTAGAAACATTTCGGGCCACTAATGCACAATACCCAGCAGAACAGGCGGATTCCTGTAATTACGCCACACAACCCCTCCCATTGTAGGCGACATAGATTTTACACACAGAGCAAGTGAAAGGCAGTATTTTCAGGGACCATTTCTTTAGTGAGGAACAAGAGTGGTAAAATAATAGGCTCTTTTATTTATAGAGCTCCTTAGTTCAAAGAACTAAAAGGAAGCAGTAGTCATGATCTCATTAACGAGCAAAGCAACTCTGTGAGAAAACACAGAAGCAATACAAATATTCTGAATATAGGGAAATTTGAGCTGAGAGAGTTGTGTGTGAGAACAAATTATCTTTATGTCTGTATGTGATAGGAACAGTGATGGGAATACAACACTTTTTCCCTGAAAAAAAGCAATGCTCGACACCTCCCAAGCAGCCTGCAGGTGGTTGTAATCTGCCTTAGATTTTGATTGTGTCAACAAATGGTGGTAGTATTTTGCTATGGTTATAAGAAATTTCAGATTAGGACAAAGTCATTTATAGTATGTGTTTTATTGAGAAGGTACACACTCATTCAATTTCTGTGTATTTGGGGGAAATAATTTTGAAATTCCAAATTACTGGTATCCATGAAGTCCTAAAGATAAAGACAGAAGATGAAGACTTTGATAGGCAATTACACTCTACTACTCTTGGTGAATTATTGAAAAGAGGGTAGATTAACCTTTGCTAAAATTTTATATCTTTTCATACATATTCTCCTGAACCAATGTTCATTAAATAATAATGACTGAAGACTAGTCTTTCAACATCCATTGATGTCTTTCCTGGAGAGTAGCGAAATATGTAATTATTTAAGCATTTTGAATGGCTAATTCTTATACCTAAGAGATACATGCAATAAAAAATTGTCTTTCATCACTTAAAAAATTGAGAATAATTCTCATACCCATGGTTCAATAGTCATATTGATTAGAAAATGTTTTGCTAAAGTAAGAGCATGTGAACTTATAGTAAATACATGTCATCAACCAAGACATTGAAATGCTATCGTTGAGATTGAACACTAATTTTAGAATTCTTTTTCCTTTGAAAAGTTCACAGTATTCTCCCATTTTTTTAAGTTATAAATGGAGATATTTAATAATGTTCCTCAATCAATAAGACAAATGATTTAAGTGTGGTTATAAAATACTGACATTTTTATGCTTCAGTAATTTTTAATTTTCATGGGGAAAGCCAAGTAATGATTGGGTGACATAAAAAATGAGAAAAATGTTTAAGTAACTTTCCTAGTGATGTGAATAAAATTTCGTTCATCAGTTAAATGACCTTCATCTAAAAAGAGCCCAGGAGGTGAACTTGGCCCTTTTCCTTCTACTTGAAAGCCATTGACCAGACACCAGAGCACAGAGGTTAAATGATTCATTTATATCAGATGAGGAATCTGATTCCATCCTCTGTAAAATTCATCCAGAAGTCTAGAGTTAACATGTCACTTACAGTTTTGGAAAATTATTTAAATTTTATTGCAAATAGAATCTCAAACATTACATTATGGAATCACTTTCTTCCCTTTGTGAGGTATCAGAATTGTTCTTTCCTTTGTTTTTCACAAAAAGAAGTGGAAATATTTTAAGTTCTTTATTTTCATTATGCAATTTGTCTACCCATTACTGTTCATAGTTACTTTTTTTATAATTTTATTTTAATTGTTGTTCAAGTACAGTTTTCTGTCTTTTGCGCCAT
Organism: Carollia perspicillata; assembly: GCA_004027735.1. Lineage (NCBI taxonomy): Eukaryota > Metazoa > Chordata > Mammalia > Chiroptera > Phyllostomidae > Carollia > Carollia perspicillata. The sequence continues at coordinate 5,705 of PVKM010019964.1, read as the reverse complement.
CCCAGTCCAGCCCCCGAGTGCTCCCCACCTCCCTTCCATTTCTGCCCCCCTTAGTTTTGTCCATGTGTCCTTTATATTTGTTCCTGTGACCCCTTCCCCTTTTCCCCTGAAATTCCCTCCCCTCGACCCTCTGGTTATTGTCAGCCTGTTTTCCATTTCAATGTCTTTGGTTATATTTTGCTTGCTTGTTTGTTTTGTTGCTTAGGTTCCTGTTAAAGGTGAGATCATATGGTATTTGTCATAGTTACTTTTTTTACAGATATGAAAATCTTATTGAAATTTGTATTGAAAAACTTTTTGTATTGAGAAGCTCTATCAAAGTCACCCCAGTAATGTATTGCCTCCTTGAATTTCCTCTTATTCTATTAAGTTAAACCATTCAGTATAGGGTAAAAAAAAAATGGGTAATGCAGCACTCACCAATGTGGCTCGGTTGGTTGAAGCATCATTCCTTATACCAAGTGGTTGCGAACTGGATTCCCAGGCAGAGCACATACCTAGGTTGCAGGTTAGGTCCCTGGTCTGAGGGCGGTCTGGGCGCTTACAGGCAGCCAATGGATGTCTCTCTTTCATATTGATGTCTCTCTCTTGCTCTCATTCTCTTCCTTACTCTCTTTCTAAAAGCAATGAAAAAATGTCCTCAGTGACACGTTAAGAAAATAGCTGAGTAATACAATGTATTCTTTACATTTAAATTTACTTTTTCTTAAAGGATGCGGCTAATATTAAATAAAATGTTATATGTAAATTGTCTAACACAGCAGCAGATGCCAATAAACTTAAATTTCCTTCTCTCTTTTATTATTTGTAAGAAAAACTGGCACTATACATATTAGTCTAAGTAGGTTGATCTTGGATACACAAGCAAATAGACTATTGTTGTGTATTTAATGTGAAAATCTCCATAAAATAACAAGTGCGGATATTAATTTATTTTATGCATAACTTTTACTGAAGTCCAAGTTAATTATCCATATTTAAAACATAAAGATAAAGGTACGATTTGTGATTTCACCTAAAATAAAAATTGATATGTATACCATATTATTTCGAGTGAAATGTGTTTAAAAGCTGTACTACCCAAAATTATTATATTTAGAACAAAATGTAATATATATATTTAATATGTAAATTTTATACTTGTTTGAATAATTCTTATATTGGTTATCTGTGACTGTGTAACAAATTGCCACAAAACTTAATCACTTAAAGCAACATAACTAATTGTCTAATATTTTCTTTCTGTTGGTGAGAAATCCAAACAGTGCCTAGCTTAGTCCTTTCTTTACAGTCACTTACCGGACTGTACTAAAGATGTGGGCCAAGGATAGGTGCATTCATCTGAAGCATTAGCAGGAGGAGAATGTGCTTCCAAACTCACTCAGTAGGTGTTTTCAGCACTCAGTTCCTTAGATCTTTGAAGCATGGACATCTCCAAAGTGTCAATCTAAAAGCAAGTAAGAAGGAGTCATCCAGCAAAATAGAAGTCGTAACATTTGGTAACCTAATCATAGAAGAGGCATTCAATTACCTCTACTGTATTTCATTGGTTACATGCCATGAGGTTTAGCCCACACACAAAAGGAGAAACTTCACAAGGGAATACTTCTTTAAAGTGATACTTTAAACATGTTCCTGGTATCCAAAAAGTTAAGTGAAAACTTAGGATTTGTGTCACATCTATGAACTGATACACAACACTGAGGCATAACCTAGAAAAAAAATATGTCAGTGAGACAAATGAATGGCCGAGACAATGTCTTAATTCAGACTCATATGAAGTAAAAATCATCTAAATCTAGTAGATAGTATAAGATTTAATTGAGATGCCAGGTGATCTGTTGAAGTTTGCACATTAAGACTAGTTTTAGCAGGGTGCATGCATGTTTTTAAAATTAATTCTGGTTTTATTTTTTCTGACTGCTGTAAATAAATCCTTGAAGTTATCCATATCTTGTGTGCATGCTTTGATACCTTCTTCATCTTATGTTTTGGTTTACTGTTCACTAGTTATATGCCTTACACAAGACATTTCAATTTTTTTTTACCTTTTTCTCATTCTTAAATTATAAGAATACTTAAAACTCAGTTATTATACAATATGCATATTCAGTAAATGATAACTATTACAATATACCTTTTTCCCTATACCTAAGATATCCTCATAGATGTTGAACTGATTCATTTTTATATTCATCCAATTCATAGCAAAGATTTAAGTGTTAATATAGTGCATTAGTTGACTGTATGCTGTTTTGTACTGTGGGCACAGAAGATTGCATAACATTAATATTTTTAACAGTATGGTGATTGCCAGTCTAAAGGCAGAAACAGGATACTATGGCAGCACAGAAAAAGGTGGCTGACTCAGTCTAGGGACTTAGCAAATGTATGCAAAATTCCCGAACCATATCTAAAATTAAAAGGAACCCAGTGAATGAGGGGCAAATGGTATTCCTGGTAGATAAAATGGCACGTGAAAAAGTATCAATGTGCTATGGCTGGTGTGGTTCAGTAGATTGAGCTCCAGACTGCAAAGCAAAGGGTCACCAGTTCAATTCCCAGTCAGAGCACATGCTTGGGTTGCAGGCCAGGTCCCCAGTAGGGGGTGCTGGAGAGGCAACCACACATTGATGTTTTTCTCTCTCTCTTTCTCCCTACCTTCCCCTCTCTAAATATTAATAAGTAAAAGCTTTAAAAAAGCTATCAATGTATGAGAGCCATTCAGGAATGTGTAATCCATTCAGGAAAAATAAATTGCCTCTTATAATTGGTGAATAAGTACTTTTGGAGACCCTATAGCAGGTGAGTCTAAAAGGGTAGAAGAAATGAAACTCATGAAAGGCTTTATGTGTTTATCAAAGAATTGTATATTTTATCAAAAAAGGCAAATATAGGAAAAATATAAGTTTTCTTTCAGAAGCAAGGAAAGACATTACTATGTTTAGTTCTAAGTAATAGCTGAACTAGTGTATATTGTGCTTCAGAGGATTTTTCCCAATGCTAAAAAAATATTAAAACTACTCTGAATTGGACTTAGTTCTAATTGGCCTAATATCAGTATATCTAGAGTAGAAGTTTTAGCTAACATAAGAGGTCAGTTTATAGGATTGGAAATAGGAAATAATCATATAGGATATTTTCAAGCTTAATACAATTTTTGAATACATATTCAGCTAATCTTTAGTCATGGAAAGTAAAGAGTAATAAACTTAAAGAAGAGAAATTCCATATTTTAAAATTATTTTAATTATTTAGATTTATTAACAAGTAAATGAATGAAAGAAACTATGAACTCTAGCCTTAGCAATGAATAATAAACTATTTAAATTGGAAGAAGAAGAATTCTAGTTTATAATTAAGAAATAAGTAAATACATAAAAAATCAGTTTTGCAATTAAAGTTGAGGTCAAAGCTTTATAAGTATAATTTCTACGTGAAACGGAGAGAGTATTGAGCAGTATGTGTGAGTTCAGGCAATTAAGTGTTCAGATCAGTAAATGTTGTGGTGTGTTTGTAGAAGGCAGTTAGATGGGCATGATGAATCAAGGAAGAGTACTGCACCAAGTATGGAACATCACCAGGGCGGAAAGCCCCAGGTACTTAGCAACAGAAAAAACTGAGAAAATGAGGACCTTGCCTCCAGGGTAACCTCTCTTCCCCTAGCATTTCTCTATTCATGTGGTTTACACCCCTTGATCTTTCATATAGTTGGGCATGCGGTTCAGACCCTCCCCTGACCTTTCCTCCACTGGTATGTCCTAGTTATGTGGGTTAGGACCCCATAAAGGAGGAAAAAGGACCAGAGAATAGCGTCATACGAATCCCATACAAGCCTTTGCACAACCACCTGCTTAAGCCTTGAGCCCTCAGGACAATGAAGTTTTGACCAACATCAAATAATCTAAGGAATAAAGTCTCAGGTCTGTTGACCACAGAAATTGAGTTTTGGTCAAATTAGAGATAGCATCTAGGCCTCAGCTCCAGGCCCAGAAAGGAAGCAAGTTCAGGTGGATGACACTGTGGCTAACATCAGGACCAGAGACAATGACTAACAATTTCCTGCCCTAGCACTGACCAATCCCTAGTGTCCACAACCAAGACACACCTGGAAAAGCTGATGAATATTCTATTGAGATCCTCCTCTGGGATCTCCTTCAAGCATTCTGCCTTTAGAGAAGGGATAAACACCCACAGGACAGGGGACCCAGCACGGTTTCCCTATGGAGCACACTTGTGCCCTCCCCCCACCCTTCCCCCTGGTGCATTTCCCTGGTCTCTCTCTTTCTCCCTAGCTCCAACGGCCCTTCTGTTGCCTCTGTAACTTGTTTCCTGAACCCATTTCTTCTACAGCTAACTTTTTCTACCTCTGTAACTTTCTAAATAAACTTTCTCTTACAGGTTAGTCTTGGCTATGAATTCTTTCTTAGACAGAACTCAAGTACATAGGTTGCTGGACCAAGGTTCAATTGCTGGTAACATGCTGGTGTCATTTCACCACCACCATGTTTATTATACCTCAATAAATACATTAAAAGTAAATAAGACACACTAGTCTTTTCTCAACTTCCCAAAAGAGAGGGCAAATAATTTTATCAGAAAGGTAGAAACTTGAAAAAAAAACAATAGAAGGTTTTCCTCTTAACCAATCTCTGAAATTATGAGATATCTGAATCTCAGAAAAATTTGGAAAGAGATAGAGAGAGAGATAAAGAGAGATAAATAGAGAAAAATTAAAGACTCATTTACCTTTTTCTGACATCAATTTTAATTCAGAAATGTATACAACCTTTCTTTTAACTACATGTTTTTCCTATTTTTTTCTATATTCTTCTGGTGTACTGTACTTCAATTCTCTCTCTCTCTGTCCCTCCCTCTAGTACAGGAGCTAAAGCTCTTCTACTATAATAACACCTAAAATGTACTGTTTTAAAGAAATTTTTCTTTAATAGAGAATATGTGTATGTAAGGCATGATATGTAACTGAATGCCTAGAAAATACAATATTGTTGAAAACCATTTAAGTTAAATTCAGGGTGAAATTGCTTTCTATTATGCCATAGACACCTCATCAGAAAAAATAAATTCAGTACTACAGCAATAAAGTTATATATAAGCTTGAAACACTCCTCCATCTAGAAATAACGTCTTAAAAGACAAACTAAACAAAGATGGCTGAGGAAATAATCTGACATTTTGAATTAGGATAAATTCATGTTTCACAAAGATAAATCAAACTAAAATCATTTGATTTTATTCTGAAGAACTATTTGATGATAAAATTTAAAAATGCAAATAAGGTAAATGTCCTATTATGTTAAAAAATCCATTGTCAATCCATGGTCAAAATATCCAATACTTTAAACAAATTAGTAATTTGTTTAAATAATCATTTAAATCATCATTTCCATAGACGTCTCTAGATACTTGATACACGCAATACTGAACTAATTACTAACTAAATATGGATAGTAAAGCTAAGTCAATTTATGAAATACGTTTCTTGTCTTCATAAAATCTACAACTGCTGCGATGATTTCAAGAATTTTATTAAAGAAGAAAAAAGTTAAAATTTAAACGTGAGCAGCTGAAGTCAATCCCAGTGTTCCCTGAGTTGGATAGTTACATAAAAGATGAGGAAACGGACACAGAAGGAAGACTCCAGTTTGCACTCTCCACCTCTGCTCTTTAGCTATTCCATACTG